>PVIU01000809.1:0-265630 GCA_004026605.1 Ondatra zibethicus
TTTAGAATTTTAATGTCTAGTTTCTTGAGTTCTTTGTATATTTTGGAGATCAGACCTTTGTCTGATGTGGGGTCAGTGAAGATCTTCTCCCATTCAGTAGGTTGCCTTTTTGTCTTAATGACTGTGTCTTTTGCTTTACAGAAGCTTCTCAGTTTCAGGAGGTCCCATTTGTTCATTGTTGCTCTTATTGTCTGTACCATTGGGAGAAAGAAGAGTCTCACAGTAAATCAGCAGGGTCTGTGGTCTCTTCACATTTGCAGAGGGCTGGGAAGACAGACATGAAAGAAGCCATGGTCTCTTCATACCCAAAGGCAGTCACCAGAGTGTCACAAGTTCTGTGTCATCTACCAAATTATTTTACTGCCCATAAGTGCCTGACTGTCTATTGGGCAGCTTGCCTTTACCTAGAGAAAAATGCCATGAAATACATGCATTGGAAAAACAGATTGATTTAAGATTGGACCAAAACTGAAAAGAACCACTATCGGTTGATACTTCATGGTGTGGGAGGTTTTTCTATGTGTTTTCTATGTGTTGTTTGTATTGGTTAATGAATAAAGAAACTGCTTTGAACCTATAGCAAGGCAGAACTTAGGTAGGCAGGGAAAACTAGGCTGAATGCTGGGAGAAAGAAGTGCAGAGTCAGAGAGAAGCCATGGAGCCACCAGAGACAGACGCTGAAAACTTTACCCGGTAAGCCACAGCTATGTGGCAATATACATATTAATAGAAATGGGTTAAATTAATATGAGAGTTAGCCAATAAGAAGCTAGAGCTAATGGGTCAAGCAGTGATTTACTTAATATAGTTTCTGTGTGATTATTTCGAGTCTAAGCTAGCCAGGAGGCCAGGAACCAACAAGTAGCATCCTCCCAACACTCCTTCATATCAATACTAGAGTTTAAAGAAAAGCCAGAATGGAAGCCAGGAGCCCCAGATAGGACCTGGGTATATAGCTTTCTCTTGAAGCCAGAAGTCATTCCAGAGCATGACACTTCCTACAGGAAGCTAGAACTGAAAGAGACTACTTTATTTTTTAAAAAATAATCTTAATTTCAAGGAGGGTCACTAAAATATTTCCAAAGAAAGTTAGAACTGAGAATGACAATTTCTTTCATCTTAATTTTGAGGAGTTCTGTTACAATTTTGGCAAGAAAATTGTATTGAACACCCCAAACAACAGTTTATATAGCTACCTATTTTCCAGCAATGCAATTTGGTAGACTGGGAGTAAGATGAATTTTGTTGAATTTGTTAACTAGGTTGTCAAGAAGGATTCAATGACTATGCATGGCAACATGTGCTAACAAATATTTTCAATAATTTCATCATTTAAAAATAAACCTTTAAAAAACTGGTTTAAAGAAAATGCTAAGGAACTTTGTGTACTGTTCATCTAACTTATCATTGATTAAATACTGCATAATGTATGATCAGAAGTGAAGGCTTAAAATAATTATTATAACAATAAAGAAGATACTAATTAAATAGTATACTAATTAATACTATATATAATAGATACTAATTAAATCAGAATACAATGCTGTAAAGTGACTCCAGACTCCAAGAAATTATTAATGATAAAGTGTATCTCATCATTGCTGGTGTACATTGAAAGTTGCTGTATGCACTTCAAACATCAGTATGCATATCAGCCATAGACGTGCAACTAGGAACATAAAGATTCCTTTTCAATCTTGGTTGTAAACAGCTAACAGTGCGGAGATATATTTAACCACAGCATTCAATTCAATCCAATTGTTTTAACCTCAAAATAATAATTTAAAACAGTGCATGTAAGTTGATGGCATTGAACTTGTCATGTTTCAGGAAACACTGCGTCTCTAAATTTCATGTGTCTGCACAGTAAACTCCAATCCATTCCTCATTTCTAGAGTTCTAAAATGACTTGGGAGAGAGTTAAAACAATAAGAAAAGCAGGACAGCTGCCGAGCAAAACTGACGGGTTCAAACACCTCATTATAGCAGCGTCTTCAAACTGTGGGCATTGAAGGGAAAGATATTTTTACTAGAGTCAGAAAATGGAAAGGAGGGAACTGTGGCCAATGTGTTGTCACATTAAAAACAGAACCAAGCCCCCGTGATTCCCCCCCCCCAGTTTTTCCTTCAAGCAAATCAAAGATGCCTTACTTACTTTAAGTCCAAGCTGCCTGTGATCCGCTTCGTTTAAAAGCCAGCACATTTAGGTTGGGTCCAGAAACACATTTTCATTAGCTGCAGACTTGGAAACTGGAAAATCCCACGTCATCTGTGAGATGTTCAAGAAAGTATGATCAGAGGAGATGTTCAAGAAATTGTGGCTAACAGGCATTCTAGGAAAGAACAGCAAAAGAAAGGTGATTTTTCATGGCAAAGCTCCACCAAAGAGTCAGGTCGTTCCAATAGATTCGCTGTTATCAGAAATGCTGTTCTTATTGCCAGCTAAGACATCTTGTCAAGAAATAGATTTATCTGCTAGAGTAGGTACTGGGCAATGTCTACCTGATTAGTTAAGTAAGAATGGCATGTATATAAAAACATGGGCAATAAATGATATCTTAGAGATCCACACTCAAAAGTAACATAAATAAGACAAATATGGCGAGTCTCTGATCAAAAGGGACAATAACACTCTATGAGCTTTATGGCATTCCTCTCCAGACTTCAAAGCCTCTGATAAATTGTGTCATGAACCAGTCCATAGACAGATAGAGAAAATGCCATTCTCCTGACCACATGGGTGTAATATCTGAAAAGATAAAAGAAGTAGCCCTCACTCAGGCCCTTTCTTCAGTAAAAAGGGCACCATATAAATCTGACAGGATGCTGCCAACTAGAGCTGTGTATTTAACTTAAGCAAAAAAATAAATAAATACTTATTTTGTAGTTACTGTGGTAATTTTCACACACCGAATATCCAGTACCGATTCCCTCTCTAGTCGAGCCTCCAGTTTCCTGGGAAAATCTGGTCTGGTCTTTGCATTATCTTAATGCAAATCTTTAGTGGATCCATAAAATCCCCATTGGATTAATGGAAAAATTCACTTACTAGCCGTCTTCAACTTGTGTGACTCCTCATGCATTTATTGTTCTCTCACCAAATATATCTCCCTCCTACACTTTATAATCTCACACCAAATTGCTTAAAATTATAAAGAAAGATGGTTTCAGCATTTTCATAACTTTTCCTATTCATTGTTTTTGTCAATGCTCATATAATTCAGAGCTAGAAATGTAGTTCAGTGATAAAGCATTTCTCCACTATGAGTGAGTTAATCATGTACTAAGAAATAAAATAAAACTGGCCTGGTGGCACTGGCTTTAATCTAAGCTACTTAGGAGACTGAGATAAGAAGAATTAATCACACATTCAAGGTCAGTCTGGATAAGTTAGGTAGTAGAGCCTTGGACTAGCATCCATGAGGACTTATGTTCAGTCTCTACTTACACACACAGAGACTAATATTTCATAGAAAGATGGATTGCACATATTACATATCTTAAGAATGAATTCCCAAGCATGCTAAGACAGTGAATCTCTTAGATCTGTCATTCTAAAGCACTTTGCTTTTTCCATGGAATGCTTATTATATTACAATTATTTTTAGGTATATTAACTTGCAATGTTTGGAACTGAATCCAAGACTTAGTACGTGCCAAGCAAGCAAACACTCAACCCTATCCCTAGAATTTAATGTACTTTTAATATTAAGATTTTAGGAATCAGGGGCATGTATCTGTTTCTCTATAAGAACCTGGGGAGGGGGCATTAATAGAATATCAAGATCTCAAGCTGGCTTTGTTCATAATCTGAAGGTAACAAAAAGGAGTGGATATCAACAGTGGAATTCTACCTCCAATAGAGTACTACGTTGGTTCCTGTTTTTATAACTACTCTCTACTTCCTGCTAAAAAATGTTATATGGGAACTGAAGAGAAGTCTCAGAGGTTAAGAGGGCAAAATGCTATTGCAAAGGACCCAAGTTCGGTTCTCAGCACCCACATTAAAACTAACCATAATTCCAACTCCAGGGACTCCAACAGTGTTTTCTATTCTGACCTTAATGGACACATGCACTAATGTGTACATTTTTTTAACACAGACTTGTTATAAACATGCAAAATTAAAAATAAGTGTATGTTCTCTGTATATTCTGTCTCTCCACAAACATGTGTACTACGCATTTATTTTTCATAAGTGGACACTATACCAAGTCTATTATTATCTATATATCAAACATTTATCTAGCTTTAGCATTTGAAATGTTACCCATGAGTGCTCACCTACAAACTAGATCCACAGTACTTATTGATAAAGCTAGATAATGAAGTCGATTTACATGTAGCCCTGGTTGTTGTCAATAATTTGGAGCAACCTCAAACTCTCCGACCATCAGAAGGGAAGTCGATTTAACATCTTCATAACACTTGCTCCAGAGACTTATTTCATAAAGTCCAAAGCTACTATCAGACAGCCTTAAATTTTTAAATTAGTCTGCATGACCTTTTTGGCATCTTATCCAAGAGGATTGCACAGTTCTGTCCTTGGCTAGTGGCTATCATCTGATAAATTGCTCTTTTAAAGGGAGCTTACTATGTTGGATAGACCAGGTAACTTTTTAAAAACAGTTGCTCCTGAGTGCTTTTGCTACAGCAACTACATTGAATGAAATACATTAAAGGCAATTAACACGATACACAGTTTAAAATGAATTTAAATGAGCTAATGTGACCTGCCTTTCAGTGGTATATGGGGAAATTGACAAAAATTATTTAAACTTTATGTGCCTTGTAAGTGGCACAAATTCCTAAGAGTATCTAACAATAAGGGTAAGACTTACTTATTTATTTAAAATAGACTTTTCATATAATATATTCTGATTATGGTTTGCCCTCCATCAACTCCTCCCAGATCCTCCTCTTTTATACACCACCCAAATCCACACTCTTTCTGTTTCTCATTAGAATACAAATAGGCATCTAAAATAGTGATAAGATAAAATAAAATAAAAACAAACCAGAATAGAAAAAATAAACGCTCAGATAAAGAAAACAGCCAAAATGAAAGCACAAGAAACACATACAGATGCAGACACAAGTTTGCGTACACGCAGAAACCCCATAAAACACAAGACCAAAAGTCATAACATATACGACACAAAATAAAACCTGTAAGAAAAACAAAAAAGCACTGACAAAGCATTATGGAGACAAAAACCCTCCAAACCTGATAGAGTTTGTTTTGGCCATCTACTACAGGACATGGGGCCTCCTCTTAAGTGTGGTTAATATCCCCAATGAGATTCCATTGAAGAAAACTCATCTTTCATTTACAAGTGGTTAGCAATATGGAGATAGCTACTCGGGTAGGGATGAAGGCTTGTGTCCACTTCTTCTCTCACTGCTGGGACCCTATCTGACCCAGAACCATGCAGCCCCTGGGTATGCGATCTCAGTCTCTGTGAGTTCATATGTGCATTCATCCTGCCTTAGAAGAACTCACTGGTAATGGTGTTCTCTAACCCCTGTTTCTTTCTGCCTCCTCTTCTGCAGGTTTCCCTGAGCCCTGGGGGGAGGGGTTTAATGGAGACACCAAAGTGAGTTTTATTTGTTAATGCTCAGTCAATAAACAGATTTTTTAAAGTCCAAATCATTCCAGGTCATTTCTAAATTGAAGCACACTAAACTGTAATGTTGTGTGGATGGTGATGGATACTTTTAACTGCAGATAAAAGCAGTAGAATATCCTTGGATAAATATGCTGCAGTAAGCAATGAATGGCAGCCATCAAGTTCAAGGAGGAACTATGGTATCAAGAACACCAACAAATGACTGCATGCCAAATGAAAGATTCACCTTGCTCAACCATACTTCTCTTTTAAGTCAAGAAAAAAAAAAGAATAAAATGGCATGAGATATTGTTCCGGAAATTTACATTTTAGAGATGTGATAGGAAAAGAAACGCAGCTCGAGAGAGACAGCCTCAGAGAAGAGGGATTCTTTCTATGTTTTCAAAGATAATCATAAACACTTCTAATTTTTTATTTTAAAAATCATACAGTATGTTTTGTTCATATTCTTTTCCTTCTCGCAACTCCTATTTTGCTATGTTAAAGTTAAAACCTACCTTTTTATTTAAACAAACAATCAGTACCTAAGGAGAAATGGAAAATCAGTTTTCTCCAATGGAGTCTCACTAGTTGTATCAGAACCACACTGCAGGGGAGGCCCTGTTCCCAGGAGTAGTTAGCCAACACAAGATTCACACCAGCCTTTTTGACATGTAGAACATTCTCTGAAGAACAGAAAACAGGGAGGGACTTAAGTGAAGAATTCTTAATTTATTTAGTAAAGATGCTCACTTAGTAAATTGACCGAGACCGTCAAAACTGTACGACTGTTCTAAATAAAACAAACACCAAAAGATAGATGGTGTCATCTGTCTATTTCAGGATAACTCTTGGGCAAAGAGCGATGTAAGTTAGTGCTGTTATTCTCTTGCAGTGACATTCATGTATACGTGACTTCAGGTTCACCTAGATTTAAAGAGTCAGAAAATGTGCATTTCAGTAAGTTCCATAATTTATCCCTAAGTTAAGTCAAAGCATCGATAAACGGCACTGAGGAAAAAGCATTTTGTGTGTAAGCTGTGTTTGAGCAGTGGCATGTATAAAAGGTATGCCAAAAGCGTAAAAAAGTAAATTCAGATTGAGACGACAAAAGATGCCAACATTTCTTATGTTTTTCTATTAAGTAAAATCAATTATTTCTCAGTTCTTACATCTTCATGCTTCTTTTGAAAATACACTCATCCACCTCAGTCTTGATCACCATTATCTTTATCCTTTTCCTTATGCTGAGTCTCTAAGAAACACAAAGATTCATTTCCTTCAGTATTCAGCTATTTTGTAAACCACATGCACGCCACATTTTGGTGACATTTGGTGATCATCAAATGACTACACTGGAATGGAAAACAAGAAGAAGCATTCCAGCTCCCAGGCGCAGTCACTCAGAAGCTTTTTTAATTCATTTACAATCAGGAATTGTAGGTTCCGTTAGCAGAATAATAGCTTCCTCATGACAGAGAAGTAAAGACAGATCATCAGTGAGAGAAACAGCCAGACTGTTTCCAAAACACGCCATCGTGTTAGCCATTCTGTCTCGGTCACCATGCCAGCTTTCTCTTTGATAAGCTACCAATATCTATTTATTGGATCAATATTTTTGCTGTAAATACTACAATGGGACAATTATTTTACTAACGGGCATGATTAAAATTATTTTTGTCTAAGCCCACTGGTGAATTAGTCCGAAATAACACACCCTTCTAGTGACTTTAATTTTGCCAAAAACAGTAGTCAATCTTGGCTTAGGGAAGTCTTGATGTGGATGCTGATGCTGAGTAAACATCTTCCAGACACCAAGCCTTACATGGGAATGGATCGGAAAATGGTACTACTAACAAAGCATACAATGGTGTTAAAGGGCACTAAGCTACCTGAATGCACCCTGATTTTACCTGTCGTCATCTGTCTCATTTTAGTGATTTTTTTTTGATTAAAATAAATGTGTCTAATGTTCCTTCTATGTGCTTATGGCGTGACTATAAGAGACAAATAGTCAGGGAAACCAGTATTATCAGAAAGAATTTCTTCAAGTCATTTACTTTAAAACCTAAGTTGTTATTCAAGTCTGTTGTCTTTCCAAATGTCATGTCATATCAACCGCATGTAACATCAAAATTAATTTATTGAGATATTTAAGCATGAATTTGTAACTAACTCATCTTGGCAGATTCACGACGATCTGTTTCTTAGAACCAGATGTTCTATCAGTGAATTTACTGAATATATAAATTTTTGTCTATAGTCATAGTGGGTGGCTGGCAACTTATGCTTTGAAAATTTCCAGTCTTAATCATTGTGGTCACATGGTGAGGAGAAGAACTTTGGAGGCATAACAAGTCATTTATTCATATGCTAAAATAGGCTCCCAAACTCTTAATTCACTAACCCCTCAGACCTGCCCACTCTTGGCTCACCTCAATGCAGAGAGTGGGTGGCCATCAACTCAAAAAGTTGTGTTGATTTCTGGTCTAATTTTCACAAGAGACTGTCCATCCTCCTATTCAGCCAGTTGCCTTTTAAAATAGAGAGCCACTCCTTAATCAACAAGGAGTAACTATTTCTTGCCAGAGAATGAGTTCCTGAATCATTGCTAGCTGACTTATACCATGTGAAAAGGAATTTTAGTCCTGGAGATGATTTTTAAAAAAAAAGCATGTCACTCTCTAGACAGCCACATTCCTGCCTCTAAACTGTACTGTACCATCAAAAAGCTGCATGTTTAAATCATGCTTTGTTGGCCTCTGACAAGACAGTCACTTTGTTGTACTTGGCCCTCATCTTACATTAATGGATGCCCTAAAAGGGTCTTTCAAAGCTTTATAAAACAGACTACTGTAATTACTTAATAATGTCATTAAAATGTCATCCACTAGCACCCAGGGTCCTCTAAACAAAGACACACTCAACAAGTGGGCCTCTGGCTCTGACCTCAAAAACGATGAGGGCATCTTTTCTCTTGTGACAGTCTGCTCGAAACTGACCAGAGCATCTTTGCTTCAACTACAAAGAGGCTCAGAGTTCATGCTATTAACTCAAATATGTAACTACGCAAGTCTTTGCAAGTATGCATTTCTTCTACATTTTCCCTGATGTTTTTTTTTAAGACCTTGAGCCTTTTCTTCATATATTTATCTATGGGTTTTGTAGATGGCATTGAAAGACATTCCAAAAAAATTTGTTGGAAAAAGTGACCCATAGCTAAAGGGAAAAAATAAACTAAAGCATCCTATGAAAGGTAAAATTGGGAGAGAAGAGAATGAGGATATGAGACATTGATAACAAAAAACCTGCAGTGTTCCCCTTTCCTGTTTGTTTAAAACTACATCAAAGCATTTTCATGCAGTGTTATTTGATACGTAAATTGTATTTCACATTAAATGAAACATGGTTTTAATTTTTTTCAATTAAAAAAATCTCTAAGCACTAACAGTGAATAAAGTAGGGAATGGCAAATGGCTCATTCAGAAGGGAACAACCATTAACATTAGCATAGAGTGAGGTTGAAGGAAGGCCTGGCCAAAAGAAGAAACTGAATACTCATGGGGATGCAGTAAATGAAAAGAAACATAAAACAAAGGCTTGTCTGCGGCAGGACAAGAATACTTTGACGTAAGCACAGTCACAAAGCCATTCAAGCCATGGGCCAACTATGAAGGCAGTTATTCCACTGTGTGATTGATGCTGTATTCTGGGGTAGGAATGACCAGACCTCAGTGACAATCTGTCATGAGCACGCCATGTCAGAAGCAGACAAACACACTGGTTTCTTCCATCAATGTCATAACTTACTGACTAATAGTAAAGTCACAAGGTACATCTTTGGGGAGGGGGTAGGACAGGAATTTGACAAACAGGTCAACTTTTCTTGATTCTTCTGGGTGAGGCAAACAGTTTCTTTCATTTGAATCTTAGCTTCTAACACTAACTTTCAAGTCACCCATTACATGTCACATAGTAAGTGTGTGTGTGTGTGTGTGTGTGTGTGTGTGTGTGTGTGTGTGTAGGTCACTGGATATCTATAAAAGGTGAAAGAGGCCTCATCAGAGTTCAAAGTGGTCTAACTAGGAAGAGTCATAATCTAAGGTGATAGACATTTAAAGTCTCAGCTAGAGTCAAATAATTACCAAGGCTTGAGGTCTACAGGAGAGTCAGCTGGAGAGTCCAGTGGTTGCCTAAGTCACAGGTTTGAGCAGAACTGCAAAGTGAGCTATAGGACCAGGAACACCGTAGAAGCAAATGCCAAGACTAAGCACAGCTCACTAAACAGAAAGACAAATGGATGAGAATTCCAGACACATGACTAGGCAGGCAAGCAGATAGATGATAAGTCAAGCAAGCTTTGTCAATAGCAAGTGGAGCTGAAGTTCCTAGAACAGCTAGAAGTTTTCTGCCCATTGTTCCAACGATGCACATACTTGGTAGTCAGATGACAGGTCAGTGGAACTGTCCCCATTACTGCTGTGGGGTGTCTTTCTGTATGCTGTGATTATGTGTTGCTCTCTTTGGTTGATAAGTAAAGCTGTGTTGGCCTACAGCAAGGCAGGATAGAGCCAGGTGGGAAATCTAAGCAGAGACACAGGAGAAGGGTAGAGTCAGAGACTCAAGCCAGCCTCTGAGGTAGTAAAGCATGTAAAATATGAGGGAATGTCATGGCCATGTGGCATACATAGATAGATAGAAATGGGTTAATTTAAAATATAAGAGCTAACTAATAATAAGCATGAGCTATTGGCCAATCATTTATAAGTAATATTAAGCCTCTGAGTGACTATTTTAAAAGTGGCTGTGGAATTGGCTGCGGGAGGGAAAGCCTCTGTTTACAATTATGGCGTTAGGTGTTCTCTCTCCAGGATTCAGTTGGCTGAACTGAGAGATTTTTCTCAGACCTGGAATGTTCTGTAAGTTCTTTTTTCTGGATTTCCTGACATGATTTCATTGTACCCCTCCAGTCGTAACTTCTGATAAATTTACAGGATGACACCCTTTCTACTTTCAGGATTAAATTGTTTACCAGTCTGTTCCTTCATCATTGGTCCAGACAGATGGTACCATCCATGTGTCCATCAAGATGTAGAGTCATTCTCCATTCTCAAAATAGAGCCAAAAGACGCTTGTAAAATAGAGTTTCTCTAGCAAGCAACAGACTAAAAACCACTATTTTGCACAATATTGAGTAATTTAGGTCAGGGCTTAGCCGGATCTCATCAATATCTAACACGCTGTCACCTACATGGGTTTGATTTAAAGAATGTCTTATTCACAAGAACTGATCATCTCATCAATATTTAATATTCTATTACAGTTTTCTTAATATACTCAAGTCCATGAATTCCCTTAGGACATCAATAAGTTCAAATTTAATGTACTTAAGATGGTTGAAGTCCTGCCCCATAATTGGCAAATTCAAAAGATAAGGCAGTCTGATGGAAAAGATCTATGGTGGTGAAATACCTTTTCAAGCCAGTGCTCCTCACATCTAACGTTTTCCCAAGCAATGTATTTGTGCTTCAACTTTCCCTCTTAAGACTTTATGTTTGACAGGACAACAGGAAGTCACTGGCCCATTGGGCAATTTCAAGGTTGGTCTCCCAGGTTAGCAGTTTCAGTATTAGCTAGGTTTACTATAAATGCAAATGCCAGGCTCTGCCTTGGTGCTCTGGAATTTATAATTCTTGGTGCAGGGCCTCATACCAGTGTTTCCACAACCCTCCAGTTATCTGTAATGTGCCTCCCAGACTAGAAGGTCATGTAAACACGAGGTACAGGCATCTTTTCGTTCACAAGTGTCTTGGATGTGAGTGATCATACATGGGCATGGACGCAGAGTCAGGAAAGAAGCCCAGAAAAGGAAAAATCAATGTTGTCTCACAGCCTGCCTCCAACAATTCAAATAGGAGTTGGTGCCCATGTATAAACTGTTTTTTAATGTACTATTGGTACATGTGTATCTGTCCTGAGTTTCATTATTGTTTGGGGATGAAAAGAGACAGTTTGCCATCAAGTTTACTAAGCAACACTAGTACAAGGCCTTCATGTTCACTTGGCTTTCTGAACTCATTATCCTCAGCCAGACAACGTGACTTACCTATACCCCAGTTCCTAAGTCATTCTCCAAATGATCAGGTTTCCTCCTAGTTTTAGCTCTATATGGGGATCAACATCACCAGAGCAATTTAGTCACCCCTAAGGTAAAACCTTGCAGCTGTTTAAACAGTGTGTGGCCCATAACAACAGGACAGTGTAGGGCAGAAAGCAAAGAGAGATCCTATTTCTAATTGAACCTCTGATGGGAGTAGCAATAGATGGTGCTTGATTTCTTAAATCAGAGTTCATTTGCTTATCATGAAGTTTTCAGATAATTTTTCTCTCCATCTGTCTTTCTCTCTCTGTCTCTGTCTCTCTCTCTCTTTCTCCCAAGTACTTTCACTCTGAAAAACAGCCACTTCCACCACTGCCACTTAGTTATGGATTTCAAAATTGAATCCACTGCTGTCTTTTTTGAATACAGGTGCCCATCATTTCGAAATGTATCTATGCTGTTATAGCTGAAAACACTATCTGCTTGATGACCAGGAGAGATGATTTAGAGAAAAACAATAAAAGGGGAGGGGCTAAGAGGGCATGGAGAAATGTTAGATGTTGTGACCTAAATTAGAGATATTCATAGATATGCTTTTCAAATAAGACACAAGGGTACATGCAATTATGTATATCACCAAATCTACATGCCCACACTGGAACTACTGAGCAAAGAATGAATAGACTTTGTGAATAGCTTTAATATCTAAAATCAAGTATATGAATTTTAATGAGAAAGGTGTTTATTGCTGACTCTCTTTGTTCAGAGAAGATAAAGAAGAAACAGAAGCAGAACTAACTTTGTCATTGTTACTCGTTTATGTTTACTGAAGGCTTTGTTGTCACTAGGCTCATTATTCCAGTTATTATGAGTCTGCATAAACTCCTATCTTAACCATCCAGCTGTTAGACATAATGAAACCACCTTAGCTTGAAGGCGTCCATTGTAAAAGTAGAGACAATGAGGAATTTAGAGCAGCTGTCTGCAGGGAGCATTGCTTCTGCTCCTAACAAATGGTCTCCACAGTAATGGCTCTTCAGCAGTTATGTGAATTACAGTAAAATTATACAATTATATGCCTCTCTGCAGGCAAAACACTAAGACCTTATTTCCAGATTTCTTTCTCATCTAGAGAGTACAAGATTTCGCTTCTGCCCTTTGGAAGCGTTCCACATGTAACTAATCTCTTCTCTCGTGTGAGTGCTGCTGAGGGATGGAATACATAAAGCCATTCATGAAATTACAGGCAAAGCAGTTTCACACTTCTTTGTTAATATTATTTTTATAATACACCCACATATACTGTTTCCTGTAGACTTTTCCCCTTTGACACTGTTAAGATCTCTAAAATGTAAAACCTGACATCTAATGAGTCCGAAATAATCATGAAATTAGACATTATATTTAATCATGAAATCTGACACTATCAGAACCTTAGCATTCAGTTCTTTGATTAACAGAAAAAGGGAAGGAGGGAGGGAGGAAGGAAAGGAGGGAGGAGGAAGAAGGGAAGGAAGAGAGGAAAAGGAAGGGGGGAGAGATACATGATATTGAAAGCACCCAAGACAACAATTTTCTAAAATACCTTATGTCTTATATAGTATCAGCTATATATTTCCTTATTTTATCCAACGTATTGCTACAAGGAGAGAATTGTAGAAATGTATTGGTTATATTACATTCTTTCATAAAGTGAAAAATTAGAAACAGTTGCCTTTTTTCAGAAATTAGACCACTAAAAGAATATTTAGGCAATGTATCTCATCAGATTGGGATTTTTTAAAAAAGATAAATTATCAGCTCAAAAATTCAAAAAGGGGGGAGATCTAAGGAGATCAATAAGGTTCCTGACATACAAGCATCCCCTAACCTGTGTCTGTCTCTGTCTCTCTCTCAGAACTTTTAAAATTTTTCCTTACTTGAGAGATTTCTTTTTACTTCCATCTGTTAGTCAGCTGACCCGACAGTAGAGTTACTGCATACCCAGCATAACTGTATGACTGTCCTTCAGAGGAGGTGTCCTTGGAAGTCCTTACGAAGTAGAGCCTGTTGAATGTCTGTCTGTCTTTCTGTCTTTCTTTCTTTCTTTCTTTCTTTCTTTCTGTCTTTCTTTCTTTCTGTCTTTCTTTCTTTCTTTCTTTCTTTTTGATTTTTGGACAGGGTTTCTCCAAGTAGCTTTGGCTGTCCTGGAATTCACTCTGTAGACCAGGCTGGCCTTGAGCTCACAGAGATCTGCCTGCCTCTGCCTCCCCACTATTGGTATTAAAGGTGTGTGCCACCACTACCTGACTCCTGTTGAATTTCGTGCACTCTGGGAAGGGATGTGGTGAGATAAAGAAGGAAGCCTTGGAACAAATCAGTTTTCTTAAAGATGTAATCGGCTATCACAGTGTTAGAGATAACTAAACATTTTTCCAGGGCAAGATCTCTAGACAAGGGCAGTGGACTATAATTTGTGAACCAAGGGACCCACAAGAGGCTTGGAGAAAGGGATGTGGGAGCCTGTGAAAAGTAATGGAGTAACAATATATAGAGAGAATGTTATAATAAACAAATAAGCCAGCACGAATGTTACTTCAGTCCTCCAAGGAGGGGTGAATGAGGAAATGAGTGAGTAATAAGTCATTAGCAAAGAAACACAGAGCAAGAAATGCAAATTAAAATACTGCATAACATATATTTATTTCAGAATCTGTTCTAAGATCAAATGACATCATTTAACAAAGAAAAACCAACAACAATATCCCTCAATTTCTTTGCACCAACCTAACATTAGGTGACACATTGCCAAAGCTACAGGGAGTGACAGCCATGGGAGACAGACAGTGGAGATGAAAATCGCAGCACTCAGAATTTAGAAGAGGAACCCTAAAGAGTGGGTGAGTCCTCTGAGGAAAACACTCTTAAAGCACTGTTGGAATATGGCCATTTTCCTCTAGACCTACGTACCATGATCTCCATCCTGCCGTTGAGATTACCTCAGCAAGGTAGCTGTGACAAATAATTGAGAAGAACTAACAGATAAAGCTAAGTTTACAGTAATGGGGATGGAGTCGTAAAAGCAGAGGAGGAGAGTCAGTGGGACCTTCACCTGGAATTCCAGCTCATTCTCAATCCAGCCTCCCCTCAGCTGCGACTGATTTCAGGAGATGTTAGTGTATACAGAAGTATCAGAGGAAGGCGAACTAAAAGAGGGACCCATGCCACAACGTTCACAAAGTCGTCATCCATGACAGGGTGGGACTTTGTGCTCATGCAGCTCTCTGTGGAGTCACTCATTTCTGAACCGGAAACCCTCAGCTGTGCTCTGTAAGGAAGCAGGAAGCACCGTAAACTCACTGCTTCACCAGGTCGGGTTTTGGGGAAATCATCCTTGGGTCCCTTGATGTCCTATGTCGGGTAAATAGGTATTTGTGTTTCCCTAGGAAAAGTTAATTCAAAAGGTAGATTCTGAAATATTCATGCTTGGTTTGGAATTGATAGCAATCAGGTACCAGGATATCTGTGGAGGGGAGAGAATTCAGCAGATGCCCAGGAGTGTGCACCCCAGTGTGCATGAACTCAGAAGGAATCAGGTTCGTAGTACCCACAGAGGCTGGTCCTAGAGATGACCGAGGAACTTGGAGACTAGAAAAGCTGTCTGCTATTCTATGATGATGCTTTCAGGGACAGTACACATAGGAAGGAGGACCCCGCCACTGCCTCTTACCTTCCAATACCTCTCTAGCGCCCCCTACTGGTAGAACCTAACAGGAAGTCAGTAATAAGAGATTTGGGACAAGGTGTTTGAATTATATTTCCAGATAATTGGAATAGAACAGACAAGAGTTTCTTGAAGTTGAGAGACAACACCCCCTAGTCAAATAACCAGCACTAGAGGAGGGAATTTTTCACAAAACAGAAGGGAAAAAGAGGTTTTACATAAGAAAGGGAGGGAAACTCCAAATATGCAGGAAATGGGGCAGAGAATGGACCCACGGAAGACTTTAAATTTCATCATTAACTTGTAGATGAAACATTTTTGAAAGAGAATGTTCCCATTAAAAACCTTACAAGCTTTATGGAGCATCTTTGGCCAACCACTTACTACAGGTTTCCCGTTACATTATGAACTTTAAATATTAAATGAAACTTTCATTATATTAGTAGGGGATGAGTAATATTCCTACACACTTATAGCAAAACAGAAATGCTGTATGTTTCAAACAAAAACATTAACAACTGAGGTATTCTGCCAAAATACTAGTGGCTTTGCCCAAGAATTGCATTTATACACTTTTATTCTCTAGAATGTCTTCTTCTTATT
This sequence comes from Ondatra zibethicus, assembly GCA_004026605.1. Lineage (NCBI taxonomy): Eukaryota > Metazoa > Chordata > Mammalia > Rodentia > Cricetidae > Ondatra > Ondatra zibethicus. The sequence continues at coordinate 16,016 of PVIU01000809.1, forward strand.
ATCAATACACTTAAGAGATTATTTTTTCTGAGTCACTGGACATGTGTGATTAGCCCATGGGAAGCAATAATTTAATATTGTACAAGGATGCCAGTGGTCCTGCAGTGTAGGGGCTCAGCATGGAAGAGTGGCATAAAGAAATTCTCTTCCTCCCTCCTGCAGAGACTAAAATTCCATCACACCATCTCTGCACTTTTCCCTTTCCCCCTACAGAGCTTAAAAATCTGCCTTGAATGTGCATTCCACAGTCCTCTGAAGTATTACAGTAATAACAATAAATTCTTCACATGACATTTGGACAGAATCCAGACAGAGACATAAAAACCTCGCTTTCTCTCAGGTCTGAAATGGGTTTTTAAAAAATAACATGTTTAAAAAGAACATTACATTTTGGTAATCCACAGTGCAATGACTTCATAGGAAGTATTAGGAAGAACAGCTTCTGCTGGACGCTGAGTTTGTTTTTACGACATCATAGAATTAGCATCATCCTTTGTTAGAGGAGTAGCGAGGCAGAGGTTGGAAGAATAAACATGTAATAACTTCATGCCAAAGGAAAGAATGGGTAGAAGGAAGTCAAGGTTTGTACTCTCGCTCACGCGCAGTCTCGCTCTGCACAGCACATTGCGCATGTAAGGCGGTGCTGTGAAGCTGCCAAGGGTTGCTTTGAAGGTTCAAGGGCTGTGTTTCACAATCTTGATTCATCCACATGGGTTTAATTTTCTTAGAAATATATATACAAACATATTTTAGACATTTGTGCAAAGCAGAGTTTAGAGAGATTACTAGCCACACTGATATTTTACAGAGAAATGGGAATATACTCAGAGCCAATAGAGTTTTAACTTATTTAACTTATATTGATTCTGCCACCTTACACAATAAAATATGCATGGTTTATGATATAAAAGTATACAGTAGCAGGTATCAGGTTAGTAGCACTGGGTGGGCACCGTGGGAGGGATTTAAGTTTTGTGTTCTGGAACAAGGAATTGGACAGAGGAATGTGAATAGTAAAATTTATTAAACCAGGAGATACTTGCAAGGGGGGAGGCTTGAGAAAGAATTTAGTTAATGGCCTTATGAACAAAGGAAGAAGTTGTTTGTGTTTTGTGTGGTATGAGCTTTTGGGATCATTTGCATAGCACAGGATTTGTCTTGTGTTCTCTGTTACATGTATTTACATACATCTTCAGGTTTGACATTTCATTATCATCATAAATGTTTATCCAATGATATTGTTGTAGTGTAATACTGAACCACAGGCTGCCTCCAAACACTCGGGTCTGCCTTTGCACCTGTAGCAGTGGCCAGCCTTTGCGGGCTTTGTTTGAGATCACCTGGGCTTCATTTATTCACACTGTTCCTTCAGTCACTACATACAGTTGCAGGGTCGTACCACAACTGATAATAACCAGGCAAGTTGATTAGCATACAGAGAAATAAAAACCACAGACACCAAAGAGGAGCCTATTCCAAGTCACACAGCTAGTAAATGACAGGACTAGAAAGATTTACAAGGCCCAGTCTCTTTCTACTAACCTGTATTGAAAGGAAAAAATAGAGCTTTCTTTCCTGTTTCAGCCTAAATAGGGCATCCAGCTCTGGTCTTGTTATCACAACATGGTGTTCGTGCTAAGACAGAACATCGGCTCATCTGTTCAGAAAAACAATGCTCTTTGGAACTGTTTTCCCAACAAATGAAAAGAGTGAAACTAACTGTAACAGGGAACCTTCTAGAAAGATCTGCAATGAGCTGGTGGATTGCTTCTCTGGGTGAGCAGGGAGGCCCAATCCATCGATGGAGCTAATGATATTTCCTACGAGGATATTTTATTATTTTGGCTGAGGCCAGGGTGTTATGGTACTGAGGACGTGTGTGGCTGTGGATTGGCACAAAGCCAACACAGAGATCAACCAAATTTGTTGAACTGGTCATCTGGAAAAGAAATAAGTAAACCAAGGGTTTCAAAGGTTGGGATGCTCAAAGCCAACAAAACAAAACTTAAAAGAATGAAACACTTCTATGAAAGGGCCTCAGGAAAACTCATTCTCCACATGTGAGACCTGGACTATGGAGCAAAACTTTGCAACCAAGAGTCAGAGAATGACCATGGGAGACATACTATTTTAATCCCAATGCAAAATAGGTGGCTTGTATCCTCCTATCATGTGAACTCTCTAGCTAGATGCACAGAGATATTTTTATGGATATATTCTGATTGAATGATCCATTAATAAACAGCTACCCTTCTTATAATGAAAAGAAAGCATTTTTAAAAGTATATTTTACTTTTAAGTTTCTTTTGGGGTTTATAACATTGAAAAAGTGAGGGGACAATATAAGGAAGAAGAGTGTTAGTAAGAAATAAAAAAAAAAATTGGCAGCGTTTTCCAGCATCTCAGAAGCCCCAGATCTGTCCACTTCAGGCAAAAGTCTGATTTTTGGTCAGTTGAGCACATGGTCAAGGCCTGTTTTGCATTCCATAAACAGTATACTGACTGCTCCAACCAGAGCCCCCTCCATCAGCAAATCACAACTATGTCCTGGAGCAACTATCAGGAGCTGCAGAGGCTGGAACATAAAGATAATCTGAAAGTAGATTAATAAAATGATAGAAAGTAAGTATGAAGTCATAGACTTCTCTGACTGTAGGAAACAAACTTAAAAACAGAGTAATGGCAGACATTTCTTTAAAAGATTCTGAGTGGAGTAATCATGGCAAATGACCCCAAATAACATACACATACTAAGCTTTCTTATTTGACTACAAGACACATCACAGCATGTATTAAACATACATCCCATACTACATATCACATACTTCAAATTATATGTTGCATAAAAACATCTTTCAAACATATGTATGTAGAATTATGTATAGTATAATTCACATATAGTTTACTATTATTATTATATTTGTAGTTATTCTCAAATTAATATGTGTCTCCCAACTAATAAGCAAAAATCAGTTTCAAAAATTGTGGAAAATGTGGAATTGTCATGTCAGAAGTAATTCCTATTATACAAAAATCTTATATAGTGGAGGTGCCAAATGGCAAAGTGGCAGGTGAGATGACATTTCCAAAGGCACCCCCCTGTAAGCCATATATAGGGTTTAACATATTCCAGGCTGGCCCCAAACTCACTATGTGGTCAAAGATGACCAAATCTGATCCTCCTGTCTCAACCTTTCTAGTGCTACTATTCTGGGTATACACCACCACACAGTCTTACGTGGTACTAGAGAATGAACCTAGGACTGTATGCATGCTAGGCACGTACTCTATCAACCCTGTAAGCCATATTTTTGAGAACTAGAAAAAGTTCTGTTTTCATCAACTAAAAATTTTAATACATTATGCTAGTGATTCCTGCATGATATAGTTAGAATATTCTGTAAATTATGCAAATTTGATTACTTAATGTAAGGTAATACAGATGGTAATTTAATGAAAATAATTAGAAACAAGTCGCTAAAACATAAATTTTATTATGAAATACAGAATGTGCTGTAAGTGAAGCATCCATCTTTACGGTAGTCACAGTGTTTACACTTCCCATATCTTATTTTCTGTTTTACAAGCATGCTAGATTTGATGTTCTTATGTCACAGGCTTCAATGTCCCATTCTGTAAATTTGAATATTGATACTATGTTTGCATTGTCTTTTAATAATTGATTTGTGAGAGACTAAATATATACTGAGAGATTAAGCTGTATTCAGAAACATCTAGTTAACTGATGCTGCAAATGAAATAACTTAGATTAACAAAACTTGGGAAACAAAACTAAGGGCTCACACATTCACCAATCAATTTCGTTTCTAAGTCCTGATGCAGTTTTTACTTTCTAGGTAGCTGTTTAGATGATGCTCTGGAGAATCTTGCTACTCAGTGTGAAGTTTGGGAAGCCCTAGCATTAGCCTCCTCTAGGCATCTAAGAGAAACGAGGAATGAAACTCCACTTCAAATGCGCTGAATGAAAGAGCCATCTGTGATACCTGTGAAGTTGATGGATAGTGCCCATAAGTACAAAACTATAAAACTTAAAAGAACTTGACACCCTCTCTGACATGAAAACATCCTTAAAAGAATATGTTGCAGTTAATCAATTGAGAAAAAGAATGACTGGATCTTGGAATGCACATGTGCCAATGACCTCATTGATTTTCCTCTATGCTCTTTGCTATGGAAACACCAATGGCGATTTAATCATCAACAGTCATATATTTTAGTTACTTAAGGATTTTCTTAATGTTCTAATGGAATGTTTAAGTAGTGACTTTTTTCTGACATAATTGTACCTTAAAAAAAGAGGTTGAACTAGAACTGAAAAGGTGTTTTTCTAATAATGATATATCAATAGTTCCATGGCTGGTGCCCTTACTCAAACCCATTTTTGTTAATATCATCTATACTTTCTAAAGCAACTTTTCACACTATTTCTATTGACACAAGATATTTTGTTTTTCTAATAATTACTTCTAGTTCATATTTAATAATTATGTTTTCAGTGCTCTCTAGATTGTTTTCTTTAGCCTAAAACATAGCAAAATGTAATTACTGAACAATATTTCTAATATTTATATATTTTATTTTATGTGTACAGTTGTCTTGTCTGTATGTATGTCTGGACTCTGTGTATGTAGTGCCTGCAGAGGCCATAAGCAATTGGCATTGGATCTTTTTAAATCACTGGTTCTCAACTTCCCAAATGCTGCGACACTTTAATACAGTTGCTCATGTTGTGGCAATCCCCAACCATAAAACTATTTTTGTTGCTACTTCATAACTGTAATTTTTCTGTGACAACTCGTAATGTGAATATCTGATGTGCAGAATATCTGATATGCAACCCTGTGAAAGTGTTGTTCCATTCCCAAAGGGGTCACGACCCACAGGTTGAGAAACACTTCTTGATTATCAGATAGATCTATATCTTATCTAAAGTGGGTTCCTGAAACCAAATTCAGGTCCTCCGGAAGACCAGCAAGTGTTCTTAATTGCTGAGTTATCTCTCAAGCCCCAACATGGATAATATTTTTAAATAAATGGCATTTAAAATGTATTGTTGGGCAAGTGAGATAGTTCAGCAGGTGGTGCAGTTCCAGGCACACTGCCTGGCAATCTGAATTTGAGCTCTGAACCCACAAGATGGCAAGACAGACAAGTACTGAGGGTTGTCTTCAAACATCCATATGTATGCCTTGGCTCCCGTGACCTTCCACACTCACATCATACATATACAATAATGATGATAATAATAATAATAATCATTTATTATTCATAAACAGTTAAAGATTGTGCAGAGCAGACAACCCTGAGAATTTTTTGCAAGGGTTTCTTGAAAATAGATTTTCTACTCATTCTTATGACTGCATAGTAGTGTATCATTTTTCTCAGTTTGCATAGTTTTTTAGTTCAGATCAGAGAAAAATGTTTTTAATTAAAAACTAAAACCCCTAAAGAAATGAGATAATATTTTCACAAAACACTGACTTCTGGCTGTCTTTAATGTGATTTCCACCTGGAGTCTGTCACCCCTACTCCTATAACATGAAAAGAGCTAAACAGAAGGAAGTTGATGATTCTTCCTGAGCCCTTCAGAGAACTGAGAGCCAAGGCAGTTTGTCCCCACACTCCAAACGTGAAGAGACAACTACTACAGAGACACTGAACTGAGATCAGCTTGGCTAGACTAGAAACTTGGAATCCAAAAACTGGTGGGAAATCCTACATAGTCATTATTGCACTGCTTGAAGAAAAAGCCTCACTGAGAATGGGAAGCTTCTGGGGCTGCAGTCTTGGATGCAAGGCCACTTGCTTGGATGGGGCTTCTAGGAAATTGCCCATGTTCCCACAATGGAGAAAATCACTTTTCTATTCTTGGCAGGATGAGGGGAAGGTGATCAGCTTGAACTTCTCCTTATCAAGTACCTGCACTCTTATGGAACCAGAAACAGAGTACATGAAACAAGAATACCGGGGGAAATCGAAGCCTTCGCAGGCATGGTAAATCCAAGCTCTATCATTAAAACTGCAGAAAGTTGGAGACAAATTAAAAATCTTTAAAGTGGACAGAGAGAAGTATCGAATCTCATATTTACAGGGGAAAAGATAGGAGTGATAGTGATTGCTCATTTAAAAATCAAAAACAAATATTATTCAAGAAAGAAGATGATAGAATGAAATGTTTGAAACATTAAAAGGAAAAGTAAAGTGAAAATCCATTTCAATCTGCAATTTCATATCCAGAAAAAAATATTCCACAAAAGTAAAGTTGAAATGTAAAGATAAAAAGGAGGACTCTATTGCCAGCAGACCCAGCCTACAAGCAGTATCAAAGGACAGGAAGCCATAATCTCAGATCTGTATAAAGAAAGGAAGAGGGCTGGAGAAAAAAATATGGTTGTAAAGTAAAATACTGTATTTCTTACTCTTAGTCTAATACATAATTGTTAAGATAATAAAAATCACAGTTACATGATTATAGCATATAAGCAAACCACAGTCATTCTGACAGCATGCATGAAGCAATATGGCACTGAAAATTAAAGCATGTATTTGTGGGAAGTTTATGCTGGAAACTCGAGAGCAACCACTAAAAAAATTTTTATAAGAATTTGTAATTGCTGTTAAGAGAAAATGAAACCATACAAAATGTGTAATTGCTAGGCGGTGGTGGTGCATATCATTAATCCCAGCACTTGGGAAGCAAAGGTAGGCAGATCTCTGTGAGTTTGAGGCCAGCCTGGTCTACAGAGTGAGTTCCAGGACAGTCAAGGCTGTTACACGAAGAAACCCTGTCTCGAAAACCCAATAATAGATAGATGATAGATAGATAGATAGATAGATAGATAGATAGATAGATAGATAGATAGATAAGCAGTGTAAAAACAAGAGAAATCTAAAGAGAAGAAGAAATGAAAAACAAGCAAAACAATAGAAAACCTCTACAGATACATCAGTTGTTAATTTGAGTATATTAATATTCACATTCAATCGAAATGTTTTAAATACACCAATTGAGAGACAAAGAGGATAAACATGGATTAAAAAGAAGAAAGTCCCCATTGTATGCTATTGCACAAATTTTTAAAGGTTGAAACATGGGTAGGTTGTAAGACAAAGGTGTAGGCTTATTATTGTGACTCAGCATTTACATTAGGTCCTCAGCACTGAGAAAGAAAAGGAAAGGAAAGAAGAGGGAGGGAGGGGGGGAGGGAGAGGGGGAGGGAGAGAGAGAGAGAAAACAAATGGATAAAAGTTTACCATGATAACATCAATAAAAAGAAAAAGATGATATAGCTGTGTGTATTTTCAATAAACTAGACCTCACAAAAAATTAGAAAGGACAATGGGATCTGACATAGTGGTTAAAAGAATTTGAAACATGATTTGTGTGTGTGTACATGTGCATGTGTGTGTGTGTGCCTGCCTAACATGCAGACAATACCTAAGTTTGAAACCCTTTATAGCAAAGATGCTCATCAGGGGCTAGAAACTGAGCTTGATGTGGCGTCCTAATGAGACCCTGGGCAGGAAAAGACATAATTAAGGAAATCTGAATATACTATAGGCTTTTGCTCATTAAAATGTATCAGTGTTGGTTCATTAATATTAGGAAATGTACATAAGTATAAAGATGTTAATCAGAGGAGATGGTTGAAGAGATGTATGGCAACTCTGTACTAAATTTTCTCAGTTTCTCTGAAAATATTGTTTTGTGATTGGTATTGGTTTGTTCATACGTTTCCTCAAGACAGGGCTTCTTTATCTAGCCTGTGCCAGATTGAAACCCATAATCCTCCTGCCTCAGCTTCCTGAATGTTGTGATTATAGACATGCATCAACATTCCTAGATATAAATCGTAAACTGTTTTCAAAATAAACTAACAAATTCCTTGAACTAAGTCATAATTTTAAAAATATATTTTATCTATGATGATTATACTTACTTAGGTTCAGTATAAATCTAAATAAAGTGTAAAGTGTGAAAGAATGGTGTATTTTCTTGAAAATTTAGTTTTGTTGGGAAAGGAGAGGAAACCATTAAAAAAATAACCAATGCCATTTTTATAAAGTGTGTCTTCCCTAGCTATCTGAATCATAGTAATATTACATAGTATGCAAAGCAGCCCTGTTCACAGGTTTCTCTTGGTTAACTGAGATGTGTATTGCTGAAATCCAGAGAGGTCAAGTTGGCTGTGATGCCATCTGCTCTTGCCAAATCAGCATGTAGAAGGAGACACTAACGAGAACAGTAGGCACACTGATGTCTATGCATCCTCCCTTTCATCCTTGTTACTGTTTCGAAAGGCAGAGCACAGCTTCTTATCATCTTACAGTGTGGCCTGTAGGATAAAAAGAGACAAATTTTTGAGAGAGAGAGAGAGAAATCTGTGCATTGTCTAGGGCAGTGGCTTTCAACCTTCCTAATGTTGAACCTCATGTTGTAGTGACTCCCAACTATAAAAGTATTTTTGTTGCTACTTCATAACTGTAATTTTGCTACTGTTATGAATCATAGTGTAAATATCTTTGGAGATAGATGTTTGCCAAAGGGGATACAACCCACAGGTTGAGAAACACTGGTTTAGGGGCATATGTATTAATACAATAAATAATCACAGGGCCTTTGTGTGAGTCTCGAAACACTATGAAATTTTGAGTTGGACTTCTCAAGTGAATCAGACAATAAACTAAAAAAAGTGACTTGAAATAATAATCTGGTTTCTTGAAGGATTAAAACGAATGCTCATTGTTTGTAGTGGAAACAAACACTTAAAACCATTAGACAAATTTTTGTCGTGAGACTCTCAAAGCACAGCTAAGAGACAGATGCGATGACCTTGGGTTTCAGAAATTCTGCCTGGCCACAGGTCACCATGCCTGTGTTATATGTAACTCTCACATATCTGTGTATCGTGCAGTGCCTTCCACCCACAAAGCTGTACCATCAGTATTCACATGAGGTATGTCTTTGGTTGAAGATCAAAGCACTTCCTGGTAGATGAGGCATGTTCCTTGAACAAAGACGGACAGTTCCGAACCCTAAGGCTACAGTCTGCTGATGCTATTTATGTGCAGGAGAGACAGAACTTGAGAAGCCTCCTATCTGATTAGTTTTATGAATACAGTAAAACATAAATATGAAATGCAATGGCTTACCTATGCAAGTGATTGCTCCCTTATGTTGAACAACAGAACAAAACTTTTAAGTTACGCCTTCCTTTATAAGTTGGTAACGTCACTGTGATTTTTAAGCTAATAATGTAGTCACTCAAAAGAACTTCTTAATAACAGGATGTTTGTGTACATCAAAATAATAAATGTTAATTGTTTGCAGCCTCATTTTCTAGCATTCTAATTTTTTTCTGTTGAACTCACTGCCTAACATATGATCAAAGGTTTGAATTAGGTTTTGTTTAACAAATAAAATATGTCAGTCACTTATCTCATTTTGACAGCAGGATCATAACACTCTATCATAAATATCAAGTCTGAGGTGCTTCTATGATAACAGGAAACTAGTTTTTTTAAGTTGATTTTTAACCTGGTTAAGAAATTGCAATCACAAAACAGTTTTGGTAACATTGCAATGTTTAATTGAGATCATTCTGACTTAGATGCACATAAAATTATGAAGTTATAATTATATAGCTTTGTATGTATAAAAACTACACACAACAATGGAATCAAGATAAATTTTAAGCAACACAGGGCCAGTATTAAAAACATAAAACACATGTGCAGATTCGATCTTCATGTAATGGGAAGAAAGATGCATGTTATTAAAGTCTATGTGTTCTTAACATGTGTCAAATTTTAGGTCACACAACTTTTTCCCAAGGCTTCATCACTTTCACATCAGTTGTCCTCCACTCCTCTCCCCTGAGCAATCACATTCAGAGACAAAGAAAACAAAGAAAATGGAGGAACGAAGCAGGAAGAAATAGTCAAATTGCTTCTTGAGTGTGTCCTCTACAAGCATAAAATGTATGGGTATAGACCTTGTATAGTAGGACTCTTCCTCTCATGCAGGAGTGAAGAAGGATGCTTAAAAGAAACCCCACACTAGCTCAGAATTGAGAATAATGCACAGTTATTTATTTAGGGTAGACTCATAAATCAGAATCCTCTGCTGGAATGGAGAACAGAAACTGAATCCTGCAGCCGGAAATGAGAGCAGACGCAAGCTTTACATTGGCATAAATAGTATAAGAGGCCATGCCCCAGTGGGTGGGTAACTTGAAGGCTACTGGCTGTAGAATTTTCCAACAGCACAGGAGGACTTCTTTTAAAATAAGATGTGACACTATTCGGTTGGAAGTTTCTGTCCTGACTGGTCCCACAACCATTCAGTTCCAACAAAATACACAGAAACATATTAATTATAAACTGGTTGGCCTATTAGCTCAGAATTATTATTAACTAGCTCTTTCAACTTAAATTAACCCATAATTCTTACCTATTTTAGCCACATGGCTTGGTACCTTACACAGTGAGGCATTCTCTTCTTGCTTCCTCTGCATCTGGGTGATGACTGCAGACTGAGCCTTTCCTCTTCCCAGAATTCTCCTGTTCCGGTCACCCCACCTCTACTTCCTGCCTGTCTACTGGTCAGTCAGCATTTTATTAAACCAATACAAGTGACAAACCTTTACAGGGTACAAGAGCATTATCCCACAGCAACAGTGCATGTGTCATACCCTCTATCCTTGATGCAACAATGCATAGCATCTCTAGTGATTTAGACAGCATAAATGTTTCAGTATGTTTTATTGCCATCCTGTGACTTTTGTCACTGAAAGAGACTGATGAAATGACTAGGAGCAGGGGAAATAAATCCCTAAGATTTCTTGATCCTTGAAAGCCACTGTGTCTCCACTACTGTATTATCTTCTGCTCCCCAGGAAAATAATTCACTCCATTATTCTCATTTTCTATGGCCCCTTTCAAGAGCTGACCATTTATTATGCGGGAGAATGTATGGGATCACAGATAGTTCCCAATTGTATTACTATAAAGTGTTAATAATTACTGTTCCATTTGTAAGTTCCATTTGTAAACTTAGATCCATTATAAAAATGTTGAAGACAGAGCTGGCAATCCATGAAAGTCCCACAGAAGGTTGACCACTGAGAGATGGGGCAGCAGGGCTAAAGTTTGGACTAAACGTATATTCTTACCCTTTCTCATATTCACTAATGTGAAATTGGGGAAACTGAAAAATCCCAGGAATTCTTCACTGTGGAACAGACAAGAAATCTTTTATTGCACAGAATTGCTGTACATATAAAATAAGGAACTGTGTAAGAAGGCATAGAGGCAGCTGGAATACAACCATGTTTTACTTATTACAATAGCAGTCTCAGGCATCAATTTGCTCTTTTTTTAAATCAATGAATTAGCAAAATGAAGGAACGACGTCACCTATTGGCATGATAGCTTCTCTAACAAATTCCTAATTTAGAATATGTATGTTAAGTTTGCCTCTAGGGAACTGGGATGATTTTGATATGGGGTTGTTCTGGAAAACCAACCTCACCCCAGCTCTTCCTTGTCTCTCTCACAGGATACAGCAAGCTAAGATGTGATGATGTCCAGGCTCATGTCCAGCCTTCACCTCCAGGCCACAACAATGGAACTCACCATCTGTGGAATAAAATCGTGAGCTGAAGTGAATCCTTCTTCTTTAAAGTTGGTTATTTCTGGTATGTTGTCATAGAAATGGAGACTCCCATGCACAAATTGTCTGAATGGCTTTATTGACACACACTGTGTCATTAGGCAGCATGTGTTGTACTGTGTTGTGATATGAGAACTGCAAAGGGCAGTGACTTATACAACAAAAGGTTATGCCGTGATATGTTGGCAATGAGTTGTCTGTGTTCCTGCTTCATGCTTCTTCTTTATTACTATCTCCAGGCAGAAAGAATAACTCCGTTTGGGAAACATTCTTTCCCAAAAGAAGAACAGTTGTGGACCACCCTAAAACTTTCTGCCTAGACACAGAATACACACCTCTGCAGCATTCCATTCGCTAAAGCAAACCACATAGCCAACACTGATGTCATAGATACAAGGACTATTTGTCTCAGAAGAAAAGTCAGCAGGGAGGGAGGGGCCTCTTTTAGTACCAGATATTTAAAACAAACAATGCACTTTACTATACAATAGATAAACTATAAAGAGGCAAAATTATGACCAGCTCTTACCCTTATTTCTACATAATGATTTTTTTGAATGGCCTTAAAAGAAAGTAGAAGGTCTATACAGAAGCATTCAAGACATAGAAAGTGAAAATATGTGATTTTTTTTCTCTTTGGTCTCACAGGTTTGATATTAGCAGTCAATAACATGTGCATTCAAAACAAAAGGAAAGGTAGATGGACATTTAACAGTTTCTATAGGAAGTAAGTCTTTTAAACCCAATTTCTGCACCCAATCCCACCTTTTTGCTAGCCAAAAGAACCAAGGAATTGCCACACTAGCCTAAGCTATATTGTTTTAGATGTATGTATTTATATATATATATATGCATGTATGTATACATGTATGTATGTGTGCATGTATATGTGTATATATACACACATGTGGTGCGGGAGAATTGTCTATATTCTGTCAATCATGATTTAAATAAATGTGATTGGCCATTAGCCAGGATGTATAGGTGGAACAACCAGACAGGAAGTAGAGGCGGAGCAAGGAGAATAGGAGAATTATGGGAAGCAGGAAGCTCTCTCGGCATTCTTCCCTGGACCATTGAAGAAGCAGGATGTGACCTGCACCACTGAGAAAGATACTGAGCCAAGTGGCTAACATAGATAAGGCTAATGGATTAATATAAGCTACAAGAGCTAATAAGAAGCCTGAGCTAAGGGGTCAATCAGTTTGTAACTTATGGAGACTCTCTGTGTGATTTTCTTTGGGACCTGGTGGGAGGACAGAAACCAACCGGGCCCTCATGTTACACACATGTATGTGTGTGTGTATATATATATGTATGTGTGCATGTATATGTGCATATGTTTATATTAAATCTGTTTCATAATAGAGATATAAGCAGAGAGCTCAAGGAAAGCAATGACTGACTATTTAATTTACTATCTAAAAGTATCACCCAGACTTTGGAAGCATCAATGAGTGTCCCGGCATAGAACCTGTCACCATCTTTGAGGGTTTCTATTAAAAATCCTTATTTAAGCATTGACAACCCCTTCATGAGATATTATATGTAAATACTCCCTGAAGTATACCCAAACATAATAATCATTGCAGTCAATTTGTTGAATTAGGGAATGAACAAAACATTTTAAATGTCTCACTACTGAAAATAGACAAATATACTCCTGTACTTTTAATATAATTTAACATAAGTTCATAGAAGTTACAAAGGGATCTTCTAGGAACTAGCCTAGATCTGCTAGGATCTAGCCTTCTTTGTACATGTCACATAATGATATTTTCAAGCAAATAAAATATTCTGGAATAGACTAAACTACAACAGTAAGCTCAAGTCCTGAGGCAACTAACACACAACACACTAAAAACCTATGGCACCTGCTAAGGGAAGAACATGACCCTTCTAGTATATTAAATCCAAATTAAAACAAGTGGTATGCCAAAGAAGTCACATTCAAGAGGCTTCCTCCACTCTACCTTTCAAAGTAACCAGGCATAGGTCCTTTCCATCTGGCCGTCACAGAAGCTGAGGAGGGCAGTGTGACCCCATAAAATATTATGACAGGTAACAAGGTGCTAAGAGGAACAGGGAACATGGAATATATTAACATTTTTAAAGTTCCTGATATTAGACAATGAGTCATCAATCAAAATAAAGCCAAATAAAGTCATAAAATATTTTGGTATGATTCTGCATGCTGATAAGCTCTCTGAACTTTAATACATAAGACCCTGATGTGGAAAATTCCAACAGCAAAGGAATATAGAAAGGAAAAAATGTTCATTGAGAATGTCAAATTGTACCTGACAGATCTTTTCAAAGGGTTCCTTTCAGAAGTGAGTTACTTATTAGAATAACATTCTTCTGGATGGACTTTTAGCTAGGGTCACTGTGCTGGTTTGAATGGGAATGGTCCCCATTGGCTCACATATTTAAATGCATGGGGCTAAATACACGATACACTTCCACAGCACGTAGAACTGGCCCACAGCCACCACTGCATTTGCCATTGGGTGGGACTGTGGATTTGAATATAAGCCATGGTAAATGAATAAAGCTGAGTTCGGGGCTAGCCCATGTCAGTGTGGGCTGCATCGGGCAACATGTCCTCTCTCAACAATCGCTCTGTGGGTCATGATTCCCCACAATGCCCAACTACTCGTGGGACCTGTAGACAGATGGACACGCCACCTGAATGAAGGTTTAGCAAGTGCCGGAAGCAGGGATCTAAGCATCAAGAATCAGTGTGTCGCTTTGTGAGAGAGCAGAGTGGCCTGTTTCTATCTCACAGGCTGTTGAGATACCAAAGCCTCAAATAGGAAAGGGAAAACAGAAGTGGAAGCCAGGCGCAGGCAGCTTTAAAGGTCTGCTAAGTAGAAACGGACATGGACATCCTCCAGAACTTTCCATTTTGTTTTGAAGCAGGCTTAGTTTTCTCTAGTTAAGAAAGACTGTGTGAGTAAATAAGCAATCCATTGGGTTATGGAGGAGTCTGCTGAAGAAGCCAGAAATTATTTATTTACCTTTCACTTAATGACTATCTTCAAATCACTACATCAGATCAAACATCAAGAGAATTTGTTAGTGAGAATTGATTTTGTTTTCTATTTAGGATTGAATTCTCTTTGTAATAATTAAAAATGCAAATATGGAGGTATATGGAATAAGTCCTCATTTTCCATTCTACATGTAAACTTTGCCAGCCTTCAATCCACAATATTCTCTACTCACAAAATCCATAAAGATTGGGTATAGTCTCAGTGTAAAGATGTTTTACATTTATTTATTTGTGCATGTGTGTGTGCCTATGTTTGTTTGCATGTGCGTACATGTGCACACACACATGTATTTGAAATGGCACACATGTGAAAGGCAGAGGACAATGAGTAACAGTGGCTTCTCTCTTTCTGCATGAGGGTTACAGAGTTCTAACTCAGGTCCTCTGTCACAAGTCCCTTTACTAGTTGGGTCATCACACAAGACCAAAACACTCTTTGAGACACACCAACAGTGTTCTATTTGCTGACTAAAATAACCCTCCTAACTGTTGATCTATTATTAAACAACCAGGCAGGACAAATATCTGTCTTCAAAGGATTGTTTAAAAACTCTTCTGAAATCAGCCAAAAGAAACCAATTAAATTTTTTGCCTTTAGAAAAGACTTTAACTCTTGATTATCTTTCAATCCATTTGCATAATCATTTGCAAAATATCCTCTGACTGTCTTATGCATTACAAACAAATTTGAAAAATATTTGAAAAGGGATAGTAAATTGGTATGTGATCCTCCTTTAAATCTTAGGATGCTACTATTATTACAGTTCTCTGAATTATTTTATAACTTATTTTTATCACTCACTTTTCTTCTTCTTTAGATACAGAATCAGATTCACAGGAACATGGAGTTCTGGCCCTACTGATGATATTAGGCCTGAAAGAAGAACCCTGAAAGGAAGATGTGGGGTGTTAACAGCACAACGATTTTCAAACTCTACAGACACTCAACCAACAGGTACGTGTACAGTGACAGAGGAAAAGCAGGGGTGTGGGTAGACAAAGGTCCGAGCAGGGAGGGTCTCAGATGGTTAGCGCACTTGCTGCACAAGCCTGAAAACCAAGTTTAACCAGGGAGCACATGTCGAAACCTGGGGTGCTCATCTGCAACTCCAGCCCTTCTGTGGCAGCAAGATGGGAGGTCAAATAGGAGAATCCACCTGAAGCTTGCAGCTTGGAGTGTGCGGCAGAGTGATAAAAACAAGGAGACCCTGCCTAAAGCAGGGTGGGAGGAGAGAGCTGGCTCCCATTGTCCTCGGCTCTCCATGGACACTGGCATATATGGGCCCACACTCGTGTGCCCATAAATATACAGACAAGAAAGCAAGCAAGCAAGGATGGAAGGAAGAAAGAAAGAAGAAAATGAAGAGAAAATCTGTATCTAATTACCTTCTTAACCTACTTCCTTAAAAATTACTGCTACTTCTGGAAACTAAGCCCCCAAATCATTATAAATGCAGCTGTTGGTAGATTCAAGACTCAGATTTCCTGTGCTTCTTCTATTATGTTATATGTTCTCATTTCATTATGTGTTACCTCATTGAAGAAACTTTAACATGGGCATATTCCCAAAGGACTTTATTACCTTACAGTAGACTTATTTTCCCACTCACGTTTATTTCTGCCATACTCAAAATAGCCAAGAAATAGAAAGAGCCTAGATGCCCATCAATAGATGGATGCATTATGAAATGGGTACATTTACAGAATGGAATACTATTTAGTTAATTAGAAAAATGAAATTCTCAAGTATATGGATAGAGCTGGAAATAATAATTCTGAGTGAGACAACCCACACCCAGAAATAAAAATGCTACCATGCTCTCTCTCAAGTGATTGCTAGTTTTCAGTATTTAGATATGAATGTTTAAGTTGGAATACACACATAGAAGTCAGGAAAGTAGTTAGGGGCCATGGATGGTATTTCAAAGAAAGAGGAACAGAACACAGGACGTAGGAAGGGGGAAAGAAGAATAACGGGACAGGAAGTTTTACATAGGATGGGGAATTGGAGGATAGAGGAGAGGAGGAAGTATGAAGAAGGTAAACTAATTTTTAATAAAAAGTAAAGACTTTTGAAAATGACATATGTAACTTACTACCATAGAAGCTCCTGAAATATATACATATATCAAAGGGTTTTAAATGGCATTACTCTATAATAGGAGAAAATGCCTATACCAGACACTATAAAAAGCACAATGCAAGGTGTGGTAGTTTGAATGAAAATGACCCCCATTAACTCAGGCATTATTGGGGGTGTGGTCTTATTGGGCTGGGTATAGCCTTGTTGAAGGAAGTGGGCTTTGAGTTTTCAGATGCTCAAGCCAGGCCTACTGTCACTCCCTCATTCTACTGCCTGCCGATCCAGATGTAGAACTCTCAGCTACATCTCCAAAGCCATGTTGGCCTGTGTGCCACCTTGATTCCCACCCTGATGATCAGGGACTGAACCTCTGAACTGTAAGACAGCACCATTTAAATATTTTCATATATAAGAGTTGCCATGGTCATTGTGTCTCTTCCATACCAATGTGGGGTATTGCTGTGATAGGCCTGACCAGGCTTTTATTTGGAGGAATGTGAACTTCTCAACTTTGGGTTAGAAAAGCAGTTGAAAACTTTAAATAGGCTTAATGGTCCGTACTAGTAGGAGTATGGAAGATAGTGGAACTGAGGGTTTTGAACTGTGGGGACCCAGCTCAAGAGGTTTCAGAGGAGAAGAATATTAATATGTGGCCAAGAGATTGTTCTTGTGATATTTTGGTGAAAGATGCTGCTGCTTTCTGCCTTTGTCCAAAATACCTGCCTGAGGTTAAACTTAAAACTTATGGATTAACAGCTTTGGTAGAGGACATTTCTAGACAGCCTAGTATTGACTGTCTTACTTGGTTATCCATGGCCAGTCTTATACTGATCTATAATTCAAAGGAGCAAGCTGTGCAAGTAGAAGCACCAGAAAGTACAAGCAGATTAAAGAAAAGTCTGATGCTATATGAAATAAAGAGTATGGTGGCCTCGGAGCAAGACCCCACCCAGCTAAGTTTTCAACTTGTGAAGACAAATTAGGGCCAGGCATGGTGGTGCACGCTTTTAATCCCAGTGCACAGGAGGCAAAGAAGCTGATGGATATCTGAGTTTGAGGTCAGCCTGGTCTACTGATTGAATTTCAGGCTAGCCAAGCTTAGACAGTGAAGGAAAGCATGGAAAACAGAAAGCTGATAAAAATGTATTTGCCTGAGGGGGTCATGTTCCAGGCCCAGCAAAAAGTAGAACCTGGTAGCTCTTGTCACGTGATTCTGGATTTAGAATCAAGAATACAAGCAAGGGGTTACAGAATCTCCCTCTGTAACTAAGGAAAGGCACTGAAGTCAGGAATACATCAGGGATGTCCCTGAATGGATGCCTAGAGAAACCACTGTGTGAACTTGTAAAGCTTAAGCCTGGACTGCCTTGGAGACCCCAAGATGTTGGAGATGCTAGAGTCATGGGATACCTGCCAAGGAAAGCTGCTGACAGGCAGTAGAACCAGCCTTAGAGAGACAAGTGTATTGCCCCAAGCTGAGAGGAGTTGGAGATCTGAAAATCACCTTGGCATCAAACATGGAAATGCAGTTTGGAGTTTGCCCAGCTGGTTTTTGGTCTCACTTTGGTCCAGTATTTCCTCACTATGCTCCTTTTCCTCCCTTTCAGAATGGTAATGGACATTCTATGCCACTGTATGTTGGAAGCCTGTAATATGCTTTTTTAGTTTGGTTTTATGGGGGTTCCAGTTAAGAGATTTCAATGAGTCTCTGAAGAAACTTGGGACTGGACTTTTAAACAAGGTTGAGACTGTTAACAACTATGGGAACTTTTGAAGTTGGACTGAATGCATTTTGAATTAAGATATGGCTATAAGCCTATAGGGACAAGGGAGAGGGATGTGTGATGGTTTGAATGAAATTGCCTCCCCCATAGACTCACAGGGAGTGGCATTGTCGGTGTGACCTTATTGGGGTTGGTGTGGCCCTGTTGGAGGAAGTGGGTCGTCAGGGTTGGGCTTTATCATCTTTTAAATTGCTTGTCAGTAGGCTCCTATAGCTTCCATAAATATTGTAGACTATTCCCATTGCTCTTGGTTACCTTCCAGACTTGATGGTAAGACCCTGTTGCTGAAGATACCACATACTTAAGTCATAGGGCATGCAGAAAGTAAGCTGGTATGACCTGAAAGCTTCGTTCCTACTGGCTAGCTTTCATAATTGCTGAAGGATTCTATGCAAGCTACAGGGAGAGAAAAGTCATCAAGAATCTTACACAGTTATGAACCTTATGAGCTACAATAACCACTGGACTTGACATGATGTGCCCAGTGATGGATACAATGGGAACACAAATATGGCAGTAACCAACCATTTTCTGCAATATGTAACTCAGGCTCAGTCCTATTAACTAGACTGAAACCTGTGCCTGGATAGGTCATCAACCATAAAGGAGATATAATAGTATACTATAAGTATACTAATAGTAGTATTAGTATTCTGATATATGGACATAGTAAGTAATAAATTGCATGCTACATTCTTATCTCTACGCCCACAGATTAGTGCATCTCTCAACTCTCATCAGAGAAGCTTAATTTAATTTTTAACGATTAACACAAAGACCTACAATTGGTCAAGACACAAGGAATGAGAGACTGTGGAGTTCTCAGCTCTAAACAGAACATCAATATCATACTCCCTCCCCAAAGGTTTGGCAACCATCATGGAAGAGGGAATAGAATGATTGTAAGAGCAGAGGAAGTAATATTTGTGGCAAAATAGTATTTTCTGATGCAGACAGCATGACTACACACATGGTTGAACTCAGCAATAAGGACTACACGCACAAAATCAAACCATGCGTAATCTCAGCTTATGTGGAGGATGGAATCATGAAGTACTACTTCTGTCCGAGGATCTATTAGAAACTAATGATGCCAGGAAGAGTTGCTTTTCTTCTGGGGTACTGCCCATGCTCCAGGAGGTAGTCTCACACTCGTAAATATTCTAGCAGCACTAAGTGACGGTGTGAGTGAGAAAAAGTGTACGTGATGTTGCAGGGGAGAAAGGAATCAGAGGGGGAAAAATGGGAATGGATTCCATACAAGCACATTATATGCACACATGGATATTAAAATATTTTTAAAAGGAACTCTGACATTGTAGTGGAAACACAGGTTTAAAAATCAGACTGTATCTGCTCAACATTCAAACCCAGAACATTTTTCTCATACCAACAGTTGAAATCCGGAATTTTTTGTTTTTTAATTTCTGAAATATCGAATTTGGTCTTTGGATTTTTCTTCTAAGCCCATGGCCAATCTAGACTCAGATTCATGGGCTCTTGAGCCATGTCAGGCAGGGTTTCATCTTGTAAAGTGAGCATTAAATCTAATCAGATAGTGGTTAGTTATTCCCACAATTCTTTATACCATCATCGCACCAGCATTTCATGCAGGCAAGTCACCATTGTAGATCACAGGGTTTGTAGCTGGGTTGGTGGTTGCCTTTTTCCTCTAATAGTGAGCTGAGTAACTTCCAGTACCATGAACACTAGTAAAGAGGAGTGAAGGCTGTAATTAGGCACCGACGTAATTTCTCTGAGTTAAATGAGAGATGTGTTTTCTTCAACAACAGTGTCTTACCATCTATTTGTAGAGAGCAACTGATAGCCTTGGCAATAGCCTGAGTTGTTCGGGAATTTCCAGATGCCTGCTTGGTTCTGCTAAAGAAACATAGCAATAAAAAGACTCCTAACAACATTCTGCTATACCCATACCTGTGGGAGCCCACATGTAACTCAGTTTGTATTTCTGACTTAAAGAAGTCATTTGAGTTCAAACTTGCCTGCTCTGCTTTTTCCAGTAATCTTGAGGGCTATGAGTAGCATCTGTGTTAGTCCATAGAAAGAGCATTTTTGCCCAACTGAAAGAGCACATTTTTTCTATTAAGATTTGGGCTGGTATATGCCAACCAGAGGCACTCCTTAGTGACTGGTAGCTGTTTGCTACTAGCTGAATTCTTGTGTTGAGATAATGCACCTGCTTGAGCTTCCTCCTAAGGACAGTGCAGGGAGGGGCTCGCTGATTTAGCTGCTTTTTGTTCTGCCTTTTGCCTGAAATTAGTATATACGTTGGCTGGGAAATAAACTCAGGGCTGTTTGGTATTAACCTTCAGTCCTCCCGGTCTATCCTATGTTTCTGTCTTCATTTCTCTTAATCTAACATTTCCTCAGCCTCAGCGCCCCCTCTCAGGGTACCCCCAGCTGATTTCTGTCGGAGTGGGCTCCAACACATAGCTCAATCTCTCACTCAGCCATACTCACAGAGGTCTCTTCTGCAATATGAACACAGAGAACCCCAACAGGACAATGTGAAGAGGGTAGAGACCTTGAAAGAGTCAGTCATAAATGGGATGTCTCCACCAACCCCCTACCCTCAGGGCTCAAGGAACAATGCATAAGAGGTGGTAGAAATAGGGTAAGAGGCATAGGGACCACCAAGGATACAGTGTCTTTCATATTTAACAGGACTGCTGGACATATGAACTCACAGGGACTATGGCAACATGCACAGGGCCTGTACAGGTCCAGAAGAGACAGAATCCCAGCACCGAGAGGGAGAAAGGGACACAAGCTCCCATCCCTAACCAAGACGCTATCTCTAGCTGACCAGCACTTACAAAGGAAAAATCAGTTTTTATACAATGGAGTCTTACTGGATACCCAAACCACACTTCAGGGTAGGCCCTGAATTAGATGGCCAGCATTAGATGGCCAGCACAAAATCAACACAACAGTATTTCTGTAGACATTTTGTCTTATATTGTTTCATTTAGGGCATTTTTTATCTCCCTGGTATTTTTCTGATATATTATGGCTTCTGATTATGGGTTTTGTGTATTCATATGTGTGTTTTTTTTAAAAAAAATCTATTTTTCTTGGTTTTTATTTGCCTTTTTAGTTTTGGTTTGGTTTGTTTTGTAATTAGCTGGGTGGAGATGTGAAGAAGGTCTGAGAGAGGAGATGAGGGAGGAGAAACTGTGATCATAACACATTGCATAAAAATTTATTTTCATTAAAAATAGCAAAAAGAAAGGAAAACAAAGAAACATAAAAAATGGTTATATTTCCTCTCAGTTCAATTTTTTTTTCTAATTCCTTTGAAGCAGTTAGAGGAAACAGTGACTGTGGGAACACCACATCTGAGTCCTCACAGTACACAAGGGCAGTCAAGGAAATGTAAGCCATTTTAGCCACTTGGAAAAGACAGAGTAGGTGCTGTGGACAGAGTAAGAAATGGCAGCAGCTGCCATTCCATTCCCTCATTTTCCATTTTGTCACCTCTCAGCAGATGCTCAGAAACAGTCATTTGTTTGTACCATGACTTAAAAGGCCGGGGATGAGGGTGAGGCTCTCATGTAGTCAGAGTGCAGCATTGGAGCCAAGAACACACAAACAGAAGGGAGATTGCATGCCAACTTGCAACCAATCTACCTCATGACCATGCACGTGCACTCGGCTTCCGGCAGGGCTACCTCAGTTGCTGCTACATCTCTCCTCAGGCTGACACACACAAGGGCTGACCACACCACTCATGGCTTCATCATTCCCTTCAGGGGAGAGTTCAGTCATTACTTGTCCTATTTAACTGTCAGCATAGAGAGCGTGATTATATGGCTACTAGGAATCGGAACATTCCTATACCTGTATCTTTTGAATCAGCAAAGTATTGTAGCAGCTGTTTTCAAAATGCCTTTGGCTTCATTCTGCCTGCGTCTCTAGTCCTCCGAAAATACTTCTCCCATCTTTAGGTGTATAAAAGTCATGTAAAGTCTGGAATTCCAGTTACTGTAGGGATCAAGAAAATCCCCAAAGACTAATAAATATCTAAATTAAAATGAGGACACTGTTTGCATAACAATCTATAAAGAAGACCATTGCCTCACCAAAAGCCAATTTCGTCTCTAAAATTCCCTCCACCAGCAAAACACAGGGACCTTACACAGCAGCTAGAAGAAGGGCTATTGTGTTGTTGGATAGAGAATCTTGTGACTGCACTAATGTCACCAACAGACCCTGGGGGGCTGTTTATCGATTCCTTTTCCTGAGGGGGGAAACTCAGAGGTGACCTAAAGAGAAAGGTGTGTGACATTTGAAAGTTTGGAATGAAGCGGCAAATGGGAAGCTCAGTGGGGGACGAGGGCCACCAGGCATCTCTCCAGCTGTGCCCATCTTCGCCCAGCTTCTCATTTATTTGCTGGGATGGAAGAGCAGTGCTGCTGCTACTTTTCCAGTCCCGACTGCACCTCCTGCTTCCCTGAGTCCTGAGACTACAGGCCCACAAAGAAGGGCACTAGAACCAACCTATGAGCACCAACACAACCCAGACAGAGTCCCAAGATGGAGAAGGGAAGTGGCTACCAAGTCCCACCTGAGGCAGCTGATGGCACCTGAGAAAGTCAGTTTTCATTAAGGGTAAGGACAACTGTAGTTTGATCATACTGCAATAGATGGCCAACCATGTACTCAATAGTATATGGGCAGCATAAATTTGACTGAATGGATTTACAAAAAACTTAATTAATAAGGACATAATAGGGTGGGTAGGGAAGGGTACAGATGTGGGTGGAGGTGGGAGAGGAAGGTGAATATCATCCCAATATGTCATATGAAATTCTGAAAGATTTTATTAATTTATTAATAAATTAAATATTTATTAATAATAAATATTGAAGGGATGAGGCTGCTTTATTCCCATGCTGCCTCTCTGTCCGAGAGTCTCCTCACTTGTCTTCAGATTCTTCTCTTTAGTTGTGGCCTTTCTTTGTGACAGCTGACCCGTGACAGCTTCGAAGCTCCATCAGCCAGACCAGTGGCAAGGTCACAGGGCAGGCTTCAGTGCCAGCTGCCACAAGTGCTGGGTCCTCTTCCCCAAATGTCTGTCCCTTACAAATCTCTCTTCTGGATCACCTGCTGTGGCTCTCCCCACCCACAGGTCATGACTGACCCAGAATTCCAACCAGAGTGTAGGGCTGGGTCCTACTCACAGCGCTGGTGACAGGCTGCTGACTAAGTGTAAGGCATAGCATCGAGCAGGGACCACTATATGCCTTTTGTCCTCCCCTTTAGGATAAGTCTTATTATTCTACAGCTGTTACTCCCATTTTTATTTGTGGGAATAGAAAATTAGCTCTGTAGAGCGCAAAACTCCACAACCAAAGGAAGCGCCCTTGAGGCATATGTGAGGGAGCCTCTTACACAGCAGAATTTGATGAGGTGATAAAAGGCAGCACTTCAAACCTGGGCCTGCCCACATTAGTGAGACTGGATTCATTCCTGTGAGAGGACCGGTGAGATGTATGTTCAAACCCTTGATACATTTGGAACCAGGTAGCAGCCCGAGGAAGCTAGTTCTCAAAGATTGATCCCCAAAGGACCACACATTTCAGTATCCACATCCTCATTTAATACTTCCCTTTGATCTTAACTCTTTCGATAAAGACCAGGTTCTCCTTGGTTCTCACACTGGGAAAAGGCAGGTATCATGGAAGACCTTTGACTACTAAAGTTTTTAGAGAACCCAGTACCTTTCTTGTTGCTCTGAGGTAGGATATGAATTTAACCACATCCCTAATGGAAGAGTTACAGGCTCTGCTTACTCTCGTTGGTAGACACAAACTGAAATACTGCGTCCACCTCCAAAGACAATAACTTGGCTCCCTCTCAGTCCACTGGGTCTGGTATTTTCACTCTGTCCCCCTCACTCCTTTCCATTAGCCACATCAATACTAGATTCTATCACCTAAGAATATTATACTCATTATGTCACCTTACTATTAAATAGCTCTTCAAAGGGCCCCATTATACATGGGGATAAAGCTGAAACTCTTTCATCTGTCTTCCATCTCTATTTCAATCTCATTTTCTACTCTCCTCCAGGATGAATTTCCTCACTCCCGCAAAGTTATCTCTTAATACCCCAGCTATGCTGTGGGGTTTGCCTACCACACTTTCCCAATAGAAGATTTCTAATCCCACAGTTTATCTGCATAATCTGTGCTCATTCTCTGGTGTTCAACGCAATTCCTTTGTGCTTTGTGAAGTTCTCTGGTCTTTACTCACTGACTCCTATCATCCTTACTGTAGAAATTGTAATTATTTTTCTATATCTATACATACAATTCTTTAATTAGATTGTTATTATCTCAAGGAAAAAGTACTCTTTGATTTCTCATCACAAAGGGACTGGTGAATTTATTTTTCCTTTTATGTTCTTCAAGTAGTTTAAGAAAAAATAAATTGTCTCAACTCATCTTGAAGCAATCATACTGACAACTTTGAGTAAAATTGTTAATCAGACTGTTGCTGTCTCAAACAGGCAGACTCAGGAGAGGAAGTTAAAGCAGCTATCCTTTGTCTCGGTATGAAAAAAAAATCTCCTTTCCTGCAACCTCGGTGGAACTCTGAAACACAGCTTGCTTCAATACTGAGGGGACTTAAGAGGTGAGTGAATAGCCACATGGTGGAACATCCCACCCTCTAGGACCTCCAGAGTGGGATAAAACCCCGGGCCTCTCCCCCAACTCCCTAGGCTTTTCTGGCCAGCCAGCAGGGAGTTTCAGCAGTGGCTAGGCTCCCCCAAAACCTAAAACCATCCACTGGACCCCCTAAGCTACTAGCCATTCCCCACCTAAGAGTTGAGAGCGTGCTATAATACTGAGGGGACAAAGAGCATGCCACAATACTGAGGGGATTAAGAGAGAGTACCAAGAGGGCAAACCAAGAGAGAAGACCAAGAGATCAGGCTTATAGAGACCTCAGAGGCTTTCTGAGACAGATATTGACAGTACAGAGCAGACCAAGAAAAACTCCCAAACACTCAGACAGCCACTGCAAGGATTGGACAAAGACCCAAAGACACTGCTGGCCTCATTTGAAGAAAGGGATGGGTAGGCACCGATGCAAGAATTCCTCCAAAAACCAAAAAAGCAACATAGTAACACCAGAACCCAGTGGTCATACAACAGGAAGGCTTGATCATTCTAACCCAAAAGAAGTAGAAGAAAACGACTTTAAACATAACTTTATGAAAATGATGGAGACCTTTAAAGAGGAAATGAAAAACTTCCTTAAAGAAATGGAGGAGAAGACAAATAAAAAAATGGAAGAAATTAACAAATATCTCAAAGAAACCCAAGAAAACCAAGAAAGAAAAACATCAAACGGGTGAAGCAAACTGTTCAACACTTGAAGAATGAAATAGATGTAATAAAGAAAACACAAACCGAGGGAATGCTGGATATGGAAAATCTGGGTAAACAAACAGGAACTACAGAGACAAGTATAACCAACAGAATACAAGAGATAGAAGAAAGAATCTCAGGCACTGAAGATACTATAGAGGAAATAGACTCATTGGTCAAAGAAAACATTAAATCCAACAAATTCTTAACACAAAACATCCAGGAAATCTGGGACACCATGAAAAGACCAAACCTAAGAATAATAGGAGTAGAAGAGGAAGAAGAACTCCAGCTCAAATGCACAGAAAATATATTCAACAAAATCAAAGAAGAAAACATTCCCAACCTAAGGAAGGATATCCCTATGAAGGTACAAGAAGCTTACTGAACATCAAATAGACAGGATCAAAAAGCAAATCCCTTCACCATATAATAATCAAAACACAAAACATACAGAATAAAGAAAGAATATTAAGAGCTGCAAAGGAAAAAGGTCAAGTAACATATAAAGGTAAATCTATCAGAATCACACCTGACTTCTCAATGGAAACCATGAAAGCCAGTAGGTCCTGGATAGATGTGCTGCAGAAACTAAGAGACCATGGATACAAGCCCAGACTACTATACCCAGCAAAGTTTTCAATCACCATCGATGGAGAAAACAAGATATTCCATGACAAAAACAGATTTAAACAATACGTATCCACAAACCCAGCTTTACAGAAAGTACTAGAAGGAAAACCCCAACCAAAGGAAGCTAACTGTACCCACAAAAACACAGGCATCTGATAACCCCCCACAGTATAACCCGAAGAAGGGAAACACACAAACACTACTACCAAAAAATAAATGGAATTAACAACCACTGGTTATTAATATCACTTAATATCAATGGGTTCAATTCACCTATAAAAAGACACAGGCTAAGAGAATGGATCTTAAAACAGGATCCAGCCATCTGATGTATACAAGAAACATACCTCAACCTCACTAACTCAGAGTAAAGGATTGGGAAAAGGTTTTCCAATCAAATTGACCTAAGAAACAAGTGGGTGTAGCTATCCTAATATCTAACCAAATTGATTTAAAAATAAATCAGTCAGAAGAGATGGAGAGGGACACTTTATACCAACAAGAGGAACAATTGATCAAGATGAAGTCTCAATCCTGAATATCTATACCCCTAATACAAGAGCTCCCACATATGTAAAAGAAACATTACTAAAACTTAAATCGCACATCAAACCCCACACACTAATAGTTGGAGTTTTTAACACTCTTCTCTTGCCATGGACAGGTCAACCAGAGAGAAACTTAAAACAGAAGTAAGAGAACTAACAGATGTCATGAATCAAATAAACTTAATAGACATCTATAGAGCATTCCCCCCAAACACAAAAGAATATAACTTCTTCTCACCACCCCATGGAACCTTCTCTAAAACTGATCACATACTTGGTAGCAAAGCAAACCTCCACAGATACAAAAAAATTGGAGTAATCCCCTGTGTCTTATCGGATCACCATAGATTAAAGTCAGAATTTAACAATATTACTCTCAGAAAGTCTACAAACTCATGGAAATTGAGCAATGAACTACTGAACCACCCCTGGGTCAAGGAAGAAGTAAAGAAAGAAATTAAAGACGTCCTTGAATTCAACGAAAATGAAGGCACAACATATCCAAACCTATTGGACACTAGGAAAGCAGTGCTAAGAGGAAAGTTCATAGCACTAAGTGTCCACATAAAGAAAATGAAGAAAGCTCACATTAGTGACTTAACAGCACATCTGAAAGCTCTAGAACAAAAAGAAGCAGACTCACCCAGGAGGAGTAGAAGACAGGAAATAATCAAATTGAGGGCTGAAATTAACAAAATAAAAACAAAGAAAACAATACAAAGAATCAATGAAACAAAGAGCTGGTTCTTTGAGAAAATCAACAAGATAGACAAACCCCTATCCAAACTAATCAAAAGGCAGAAAGAGAACATCCAAATTAACAAAATCAGAAATGAAAGGAGGACATAACAACAGACACTGAGAAAATTCAGAGAATCATTAGGTCATACTACAAAAACCTGTACTCCACAAAATTGGAAAATATAAAAGAAATGGACAATTTTTAAAATAGATACCATATACCAAAATTATATGGTCAAAAGACCAGGTGAGCAATTTAAATAGACCTATAAACTGCAAAGAAATAGAAGCTGTCATCAAAACCCTCCAACCAAAAAAAGCCCAGGGCCAGATGGTTTTAGTGCATAATTCTATCAGAACTTCCAAGAAGAGCTAATACCTATACTCCTCAAAATGTTCCATATAATAGAAACAGAAGGAACATTCCAAACTATTTTTATGAGGCTACAGTTACCCTGATACCAAAACCACACAAAGACTCAACCAAGAAAGAGAATTATAGACCAATCTCACTCATGAACATGGATACAAAAATACTCAATAAAATACTGGCAAACCAAATCCAAGAACACATCAAAAAAATCATCCACCATGATCAAGGCAGCTTCATCCCAGAGATGCAAGGCTGCTTCAACATATGAAAATCTATCAATGTAATCCACCATATAAATAAACTGAAAAAAATATATGATCATTTCATTAGATGCTTTAAAGGCATTTGACAAAATCCAACACCCATTCATGATAAAGGTCTTGAAGAGATCAGGGATACAAGGAACATATCTAAATATAATAAAAATATACAGCAAGCCAACAATCAACATCAAATTAAATGTAGAGAAATTCAAACAATTCCACTAAAATCAGGAACGAGACAAGGCTGTCCACTCTCTACATATCTTTTCAACATAGTTCTTGAAGTTTTAGCAATAGCAATAAGACAACAAAAGGAGATCAAGGGGATTCAAATTGGAAAGGAAGAAGTCAAACATTTATTATTTGCAGATGATATGATGGTGTACATAAGTGACCATAAACACTCTACCAGAGAACTCCTTCAGCTGATAAATACCTTCAGTGATGTGGCAGGATACAAGATCAACTCAAAAAGAAAAAAAAACCCCAAAACAAAAGCCAGTAGCCCTCCTATACACAAATGATAAATAAGCTGAGAGGGAAAATCAGAGAAACATCACTTTTCACAATAGCCACAAATAACATAAAATATTTTGGGGTAACACTAACCAAAGAAGTGGAAAAACCTATTTGACAAGAACTTTAAGTCTTTGAAGAAAGAAATTGAAGAAGATACCGGAAAATGGAAAGATCGTCCATGCTCTTGGATAGGTAGCATCAACATAGTAAAAATGGCAATCCTACTAAAAGCAATCAATAAATTCAATTCAAACCCCACCAAAATCCCAACACAATTCTTCACAGACCTTGAAAGAATCATAATCAGCTTCATATGGAAAAACAAAAAACTCGGGATAGACAAAACAATCCTGTACAATAAAGAAACTTCTGGAGGCATCACCATCCCTGGCATCAAGCTCTATTACAAAGCTACAATAATGAAAACAGCTTGGTATTCATATAAAAACAGAGAAATTGACTAACGTAATCCAACTGAAGACCCAGATATTAATCCACACACCTATGAATACCTGATTTTTGACAAAGAAGCTAAAATTATAAAATTGGAAAAAGAAAGTATCTTCAACAAATGGTGCTGGCAAAACTGGATGTCAACATGTAGAAGAATAAAAATAGACCCATATCTATT
Source organism: Ondatra zibethicus (assembly GCA_004026605.1). Classification (NCBI taxonomy): domain Eukaryota; kingdom Metazoa; phylum Chordata; class Mammalia; order Rodentia; family Cricetidae; genus Ondatra; species Ondatra zibethicus. The sequence continues at coordinate 45,741 of PVIU01000809.1, forward strand.
GCCATGCACAAAACTCAAGTCCAAATGAATTAAAGACCTCAATATAAATCCAACCATATTGATCCTGATAGAAGAGAAAGTGGAAAGTAATCTTCAATGCATGGGCACAGGAGACCACTTCTTAAATATAACCCCAGTATCACAGGCACTGAGAGCAACAATAAATGGGACCTCCTGAAACTGAGAAGATTCTGTAAAGCAAAGGACACAGTCAATAAGACAAAAAGACAGCCTACTGAATGAGAAAAGGTCTTCACTAACTCCACATCAGAAAAAGGACTGATCTCCAAAATATATAAAGAACTCAAGAAATTAAACATTGAAATTCTAAATAACCCAATTAAAAATGGGGTACTGAACTAAACAGAGAATTCTCAACAAAAGAATCTCAAACGGCCAAAAGATTTTTAAGGAAATGTTCAACATCCTTAGCCTTCAGGGAAATCCAAATCAAAACAGTCAGAACAGCTAAGATCAAAAACAGCAATCATAGCTTATGCTGGAGAGGATGTGGAATAAGGGAAACATTCATCTATTGCTGGTGGGATTGCAAACTTGTACAACCAGTTTGAAAATCAATATGGCAGTTTCTCAGAAAATTGGGAATCAACCTGCTTCGGGATCCAGCAATACCAATCTTGGGCATAAACCCAAAAGAATGCTCAATCATACCACAAAAGCATTTGCTCAACTATGTTCATAACAGCATTATTTGTAATAGCCAGAACCTTGAAACAACTTAGATGCACCTCAACTGAAGAATGGATAAAGAAAATGTGACACATTTACACATTAGAGTACCACTCAGCAGTAATAAATAATGATATCTTGAATTTTTAATGCAAATGGGTGGAATTAGAAGACACTATCCTGAGTGAGGTAACCCAGACTAAAAAAGATGAACATGGTATGTACTCACTCATAAGTGGATACTAGCTATAAACAAAGGACATTGAGCCTATAGTTCATGATCCTAGAGAAGCTAAGTAATAAGGTGAACCCAAAGAAAAATGTATATAGATCCACCTGGAAATTGGAAACAGACAAGATCACCTGACGAAATTGGGAGCATGGGGTTGGAGGGAGAAGGGAGGGTAGAAGGGGAAGAGGAGGGGAGAAGGGGAGGGTTGAGGAGAACATGAGGGAATGGGATAGTCGAGATGAAAGAAGGACAGAGATGAAAGCAAGGAAAGGCATATCTTGATTGAGGGAGACATTATAGGGTTAGCAGGAAACCTGGCTCTAGAGAAATTCCCAGGAATCCACAAGGAATGACCCTAGCTAAGACCTAAGTAATAGAGGAGAGGGGGCCTATCTTGACTTACCCTATGGTCAGACTGATGATTATCTTAAATATCACCATAGAACCTTTGTCCAGCAGCTAATGGAAACAGAGGCAGAGAACCACATTGGAGCACTGGACTGAGCTCCCAAAGTCCAGTTGAAGAGTGGAAGGAATGAGAAGATGAGCAAAGAGGTCAAGACCATGATGGATTTATCCACTTAAACAGTTTACCTGAGCTAATAGGAGCTCACCAACTCCAGCAGGACTGGGAAGGAACAAGCACAGAACCAAACTAGTCCTTCTAAATGTGGGTGACAGTTACATGGCTGGGGCAGACTGAGGGGCTACTGGCAGTGGCACCAGGATTTATCCCTACTGCATGTACTGGCTTTTTGGGATCCTATTCTCTTTGGATGTATACCTTGCTCAGCCTAGATATAGTATGGCGTGCCTTGGATCTTCCACAAAGCAATACAATATGCCTTACCCTCTATGAGGATTAGATGGGAGTGGAGTGGGAGGGTGTGTGGAGGAAATGGGAGGGGGAAGTGGGAACTTGGATTGATATTTTTTAAAAATCGAATAAATTAAATTTAAAAAAATAAAAAAGCAAAATCTCCTTAAAATTAAAAATCTGAAGCCCCTGGATGCTTGTGGTTGTTACTCTTGATAAGACACCTAGAAAGAACTATCCACTCGTCATGATGCTTTTAAGTACATCTATATTAATCACAGACAGCAAAATAGCCATAAAATTAGAAATTGCTTCATTAATCTCTGTGTCATATGCTATTCATATGGTTTGTTCATAGCTAATTATTGAGTATAGATTCCAGGACACTTTACAATAACCTCATTTCTCAAAAATTTCTATCCTTTCATTTCATTAGACCTGCCTCAAATGAGATTTTTTTCCCCCCTTAAGAAATATCACTGTTTTCCTTAGTATCACAGAACAGTTTGTCTTGGTTTGAAAACAACTTAGAATTCTCAGAAACAGAGAATTGATCATGTGATCTCTGGTGAACCCATGTAATTACTATGAATGCAATAATATGTTAAAATTCTATAATAATGTAGAAAAGTTTACAATTAACCCAGCCATAGAAAAATTGTCATGCATAGAGAAAATCCTGCAGAGAATGATGTGTTGCCTCTTTCCCTTACAGAATGGAGGCTTTGGGCCTCCCCGTGCTGCATTCTGTGCCACAGTTCCCCGAGTCCAGATTCCTTCCTTACAGATTTATACCACAGCATGCTATGATCGACATACATTATAGCTTTACAAGAAATAATGTAGAGGGAGGATCAGTAATCTGAAAATGTGAAGTGCAAAATGTTTGCTTAGCCGGCCGCCAAAAGAAAAAGCTTTCATACCTGACCTAAGTGACCCATGGGTGTCAAAACACAGGCACACTTATAATGTCCCACAGAACATTTGTGGATTTTGTGTAAATGAAACACAAGTGAATGCAGATGTATCTGTATATAAGATAGATGTTAAACACGCGTGAGTGAATATCACATTTAAACTTGAACAACATCTCCAAGATGAATATTTTGAATATGTAATATTCCTAATACATCCCCCTAAGTAAAGAAACATCCACAAATCCAAAAGATTCCCTTACCTCAGGCAATTTGGCTAAGTCCCCTCGAACTGTACACCTAATTTCTTCACGTTCACAGATACTATATAAACCCTTCCTTTGTAATTCTACCAGCCACCCATAATTTTAATAATCCCAGAAAATACCTATTCGTTCGTCCTAAGTCATCCATTAAAGAAAATTCACTCTCTAAATGCCCTGCCTTTCTGTGAGGAAATAGTTTTAAAGCTAGGTAACGTACAACGAGATCCACACACCTTACATGATTTTATGAACTGGTCTGTATCCCACGTCATCATAGACATGACAATAAGACTTTGATCATATTCCCTTTTAGCTTTTATGTTTTCTAGCCTAAAGCGTTCAATTTCTTTAATCAATGTTTGTATAGAAACCCCTTGATCATTGTCCTTATTCTTGTCTGGGATTCCTCTAGGTCTGTCTTGTCTGCAGAGTGGTGGTCAGGAGAACTCAGACAACTCCAGTTCGTATACAGTCATAGGATGATGTCTTCTGGTTTGTTTCCAGGGCTCTTGGTGCTCAAGGGTTCAGTCTGAAATTCTTAGGTCCCTTCTCTGGGTCTAAGATCGCAAAGCCATCACTTCTTCTATCATGCTTTTTCTTCCTTCCAGTAGATGGCTTAGCAGTGTGCACCAGACAGTTCATCTTTGGAATTTTTCCATTTGAGTAACTGAGAACTCATCCTTTGATTTATTCCCACACCTGGTAGCTTTTCATCAGCATCATGGTAACTTCAGTTGGAGATTTTGCTATTTTGACAAATTTGTAGAACGTTAGCCATCTCTTAAGGCAGCCTTCCTCAGAGGTCTCCCTACTACCATGTTCAGCTCCTGCCCCTGTATTATTACACATTGCTTCCTGTCTTTCAGTGAGTCCTTAACACACAATAAAAGCATTTTCCCCAAAGACATGGGAACTATTTTTAAAAGTGTCTTTTATCAAATAGTTTATTTTTACAATGTGTATTAAAGCAATCTGACCATGTTTTACAAATTCCAACATCTTGCCCTGGGAACTACTGAAAGCAATTTTTCACATATTTCTACTGAACACATTTAAGTTCAAGGGAGTTCTGTTGAGAGCTTGGCACCAGCAACTTGGAGTTGCTAGTTAGAAAGCCTTTGCCCTCATTTTGTATCTCAGATTGAAGCAAGTTGAGATGGCACTTCTTTATAGCCTTCTTACAGCTCGCTTTGCCGTCTCTGTTTGTTTGTGTTGGTTGGTTTCCTAAAAGGCAAAGTATGAAGACTGTACAAAATGCATATAGTATCAATGTATGCACACAATTATAGAAAGGAAACAAATCAGATAACGTTATATGATGCTGTGCTTATTCAAATCTATGACCAAAATAGTGTTAACTTACAATGTGTTAAGAAAGGAAGGCCCAAGTTTCAGATTCTACTCCTCAAAATCTTAAAAAATTGAAAATAGATTCTTAAAATTGCTAATATGTTAATTTTGAGGGTCTGAAAATTGTATCTCAGTTCATTGTTGTGAAATAATATTTATGTACATTGTGAAGCTGTATCGCTCCGATTGCTTTAATAAAAAGCTGAATGACCAATAGCTAGGCAGGATTTTGGGAGTAGAGAGAACACTGGGGAGGAGGAGGAGATACCAGGGGACACAGAACAAGCTGGATGGGCAATATGGAGACTAGGTCATAAAGCCATGAGGCAAAAAGTAAGTTAATAGAAATGAGTTCATTTAAGTTTTCAGAGCTAGTTAGAAACAAACCTAAACTATTGGTTAAGATTTCAAATTTAATAATTTCTCCATGTCATTATTGGAAGGCTGATGGTCCCATGAAAAATCTGACTACAGTTCATAAAGGGCTTTCCTAGAAGGCTGGACCCCATGACATGAACTGGGCATAGTGGAATATGTCTCTATTCCCTGCATTCTGGTGGTGGAGATAGGAGGCTTAGAAGTTAATGGCCATCTCCAGTTCATAATGAATCAAGACCATCCTAGGCTACATAAGTGAGAATGTTTCTAAAGGTGGAAGGAATAAATACTAGCCCATATTTGGTACCTTGTATAAAAGCAAGTTACCATTGTGAGTAATAGAAACCTAGGTGTAAAGATTTAAACTATAGCATTTCTGGGTGAAACACATGAGAAAGTCTTTATGAACCTGGACTAAGGGAAGATTTCTTTTTAAACTGGAACACACACAAAGGAGGGAACCTAAAAGAAAAGCAATTACTTTGTATCTCATTGACATTTAAAACTTCTGATTTTCAAAACATACCAGCAAATTATAATTCAGTCCTAGTGGCTCCAAGTGTTGGTGTTTGAAAACGAGGACTTGGGGAGATAATTAGATGAGGTCATGAGAATAGTGTTCACAATTGTTGAGTCCCATAAACCGAAGACACTAGATAGTCTCTGTGATGGCTAATCTTGGCTGTAAAATGGAGTGGATCTAAAGTCCGCTAAAACCCAAACATCTGGGCACATCCGGGAGGCATCTGCCTGTCTGGATTGTATGAGGTGAGAAGACCCACCTTAAGTACAGGCCACGCCTTCTGGTGACGTCACACCTAACAGGACATGGAAGAAGGAATGTTTTGTTTTCCCTGCTTGCCCTCGCTCATGCTGGCAAGTTTATAGATCCTCCGGCTGAGGCACACCTGCGCTGGGGTTAAAACCCACTTCTTCAGGATTCTCACATCGACTGAAGACCAGCAACTCTCCAGAAATTCCTGGACCTCTGGCACCAGATTGAGACTGCTAAGATATCCAAGTCTCATCACCTATCAGATTCTTGGCCTTTCCATTTTGAGACACCCATTGTTGCCTTACTTGGACCACAGCCTATAGACTTCACTATAGTGTGTTTTGTTTACTATATATATATATATATATAAAGCATATAATGTATACATATTGTATGCACATGTATTATGTAGTATATATATACATATATATGATATATACATATTTATTTATTTATCCTATCAGTTCCATTCCTTTATAGAACCCTGGTTCCTTCGTATTTTTTCATGGGAGCAGCCAGTGCAAATGTTTCTGGTTGTGAGCTAAGGACAGAGATTCTGAACACAACCCCTATTGCTGACATCTTGAACTTGGTGTTCTGGGTCTCCGGAGCTGTGAGATGTACGTGTTCAAGCTTATGGTCTTTTGTTCTGACACTCTGAGCTAGCAGATCCCCGGCAGCTTTTAAGTTCCAGTTAGCTGTAAAACTTACAGAGGGCTGTAAAGATCACATATCCAAACCCAACATCAGGTCTTTGGTACTAGCACTGAACTGTGATACAGAACACACTTGAAGCTTGTACTCTCAGGAGAGCAGCAGGCTAGAAAAATTAAACTTTGCAATACGTGATATGAAAGTTGTGGGCAGGCCTAAGGACGATCGTGCCGGAAGAAGAAAGGGAGCAGTAATGTTATTGCTTATACCACACAAGGCCACTTTGAAATGGGGAAGAAGAGATGTGCGTTTGGGGCAAAAGTAGACCTTTATTCAAATCCTGGCCACTGTTGATAGTCAGTTCACTCCTCACCTGTGTGGTGCAGAGAAGCGGTTTCCAGGCCGGGGATTCCTGTGGGTATTGGACGAGGTATGTCATAATAGAAACATCTACCAAACAGCAGATTTTCAGCAAGCGTTAGCTACTCCTGCCTGTATTGGCAAGGGTGGCTCTGGGAACATGGTGCATAGATGCAGTCAAAACACCACGCAAGCTCTGTCAAACCGACTTAAGCTGGATCCCATCACCCAGCTCTGTCAAACAGGACCCCTTGGCAATATTATTTATAAGTGAATTTGAAACTCAAAACCAAAGTCGTGATGTTGTCATATTATATCCAAATAGAAAATCTTTGCAGTAGAAAGAACCACATTAAAAGGTTTAAAAATGAGCAGTGTGTAAGGCTAATGTGGCACACGTCTGTATCTGAGAGCTGGAGAAGTATCTTAGATTATGGGAGAATAAGAGAACTTCATTGAAGTAACTGGACCCCTGCAGGACCCCTCCCCAACGTGTGCCCACGGTCCTTAGAGAATAACACTTACTGTAACACTTTTAAAGACATACCACCAGCCAAGACCCCTAAAACCTACTGAGATAGCCTCTAATGAGGTAACAGGCCCACCAACGATTCCCATCCAGAAACGGGAAGCAAACGCTGTTGTATTCTGGAATGCAATTGGCCGCCACGTTCACGATATCTGTACTACAGTCTTTATATAATTTATAGAACACAACCAATGAACCCCTCATCTTCTTACTCACAGTCTAGGGTATAAACGCAGTTCCTTGGACTTCCAACAGGGCAGGGCACCATGCCCTCTTTCAAGGAAGAAGGGGGAGGGAGGAGGGGTGGGGGGTAGTGGGAGGGGACCGGGAGAAGGGGAAGAAAGGAAAAAAAAATTTTTTTTATCTTTAATTATGTTCTTGAATGGAAAAAATAAAACAAAACAATGTATGGAAAAAAAAAAATCCAAAGGTCGCCTCCTTGGCCACTCTGTTAATGGTCAGCACTGCCCTCTAGTGGCAAGCATGACTAATCACAGCTCTGTCTTTCTTCAGTGACCCCCAGCCAGGGGAAGAGATTTGAGGAAAAATTCCTGGTGTTGGTGACACTAATTACCAAACGGAACAGGATTTTGACATTTTGGCGGGTTTATTTTTATCCCGAGCACTTTTCCCAGTTCCTGATGGAAATCTGAAAGTTCATGGCACCTGATGGGAAAACTAAGAACAACGTAACTGTCCAAGCTCTCTGTATGAGCTCATGTATGTAAACTAAGAAGTGCAGATTTTACACGTGTTCCCTCTTATTCTCTTCATATGTTTCATGATAGGCCCGGAAAGACAATGGTCAGTCAGTCACAGACAGAACTGGAAACTCTTATTCAGAAAAGTGAATAGACTTTATAGACAAAAATGGGAAAGAGAGCAAGACTAGTCTACTTCTACTTCCAGATATGAAGGAAAGAAAGAGGAAAGGAAGGACCTTTAACTTTCCCAAGTGGTGGTCAAACTAGGGACCTTAGTAATAGAATACGGATGTACTGCAGTCGTTTTGTGTATGGGTGTATTACGTACACGCATGTATGTGTGTGTTCATGTGTGAGCAGGTGCACGTGTATGCATGATGTGGAAGCCAGAGGACAACCTCTACACTATTAGTTAAGAGCCTTCAACCTTTGTTTAGACATAGGATCTTTCATTGGCCTGGAACTTGCCAGTAAGCTAGGCTAGCTGTCCAGAGAAGCACAGGAACCCGCCTGTTGCCTCCATAGTCCTGGGATTACAGGCATAGATCACCATATGTGGCTTGTTTTTTAAATGAGCTCTGGGTCCTCTTGCTTGGGTGGCAAACACTTTACTTAAGAAGCTGCCTCCCCAGTCTGACTGCAGTCAGTCATGATGGGAAGAACATAACGGTTACAGAAATATGACTTCGCCCCTAGAGATGCTAAATCAGTCAACAGAAGGCTGTAGTTCGAAACTACCCGCTCAGGTAGCTTCATCACCCCATGGATGTGGCACATCCAAGGACAGCCAAACATCTGTTCAACTCTGGCCTTTGAAGAAAACCAAAAGTCAGGTAAGCTCCTGCACATGCTCCAGCCAGGCCTGGTGACACTCTTCAACCTCTGAGAAAAGCAAATACCTGGGTCCAAACATCGGCACTCACTCCTTGAAGATGACCTGTTTGCAAGGTCACGCAAGGCAATGTACTAATGCCACAGCTGGACGGGCTGGCAAGCATCCCTTGTAACCACAGAGGGACTCTTGGTTCTGAGGAGCAGAAGGACCAGGTTTTGACTTTTAGGATTTGTAGAACTCAACAAGGTTTATAATTCTATAAATCAAAATACTGTCACGATTTAGAGCCCCAGAGAGGCTAAAGGAATTACTCAAAGGCACACAGCTCTTTAGCGGCTCCGTCATAGACACCACCTAATTCAGTTGCCATCTAACTGAGAGCCTGCAGGGGTTTGGCTTTGTACTAACCTGCTCTGGTTTGGGAGCTGGGGAGCACACTGTCCAGTGTCTCTGGAATGTAGTTCATTGCAGACGTGCTGGGATAGCTGCCTGATGGATGATTTTCCAACTGCCTTATTCTAACTTGACCATACAGTAACGGAGACAATTTTCCATTTTTCCCCAGCATCTCCTAGAGCCTTACTCCATCTACTGCCTTTGATATGACACTCATACTCTATATCCTAAATGGTTTATGCAAAATGACATAAATATGCCATAATATCCTGTCTTCAAGATGAAAGAGGGCTATATCTCACTAAAATGCTTTGACTGCATACTCATGATTTGACACTAGAAGTCCTTTTTCATTTGCCTGTGTTAGAATGGCCATATCTAACTTGACTTGAGTTTCTGCTGAATTATATTTAAAGTCTTTCTCTGGTTAGATTATTTTAGTTCCAAATGAATCCTTTTGGGTGACATAAACAAAAACACAGTTACAGAAAAAAAGCAGAAAAATATATAAAACATTGGTCATACGACTGGAGAAAATAATTTTAATGCACAAAGATGCATTCTACACTATATATTAACCTCATTTTGACAAGGGAACACCATGCCATACCATATAAAATAACAAACGTGAAAACTCGGGTTTGTTTGTAATTTAACTCCTGGTATACCAGTGGTTTGCATGAGAAATGCACTGTATTTGAATTCTTCCTCACTAGTTGGAGGCACTGCTTGCAGGCAGTTATGGGATTTTTTTTTTAGCATGAAGCCTTGCTGGAATAAATATGTCACTGAGAATTTTCAGAGTTTATTTGCTCATTCAACTTCCTGTTCTCTCTCTAACCTTCCTGTGTGAGAAGTCTGACCACACAGCCTCCAGCTACAATAACCTGCTGCCATTCTTCCCCGCCATTATGGCCTCTCCCTCTCCATAGTAATCAAAGTGAATGCTCCTTCTCTAAGTTCCTTTTATTCATGGTGGGTTTTTTTTTATTTTAACAGTAGCTAGTATAGAAATTGTTACCAGGAATAAAGAATGTGTAGGACTTCAGAATTTCAGACTCAAAGAATGGTTGAATGTAGTGACATTTCATTTGTATTTTAATAAATAAAGCTTGCCTGAAGAACAGAGAGTAAAACAGTCACACTGGTCAGCCATAAAGACCAGGCAATGGGGGCACACACCTTTAATCCCAGTAGCCACACTAGTCAGCCATAGAGGCCAGGCTGTAGTGATGCACACCTTTAATCCCAGCACTAGAGAGGAATGTAAGACGGGAGGAGACGGGTCTCTCAGCTCAGTCTCATTCTGAGGATTCGTAGAGGCAGGATCGCCATTTTGGTCTGAGGGAGAGGTAACAGCCAGTGGCTAGCTGCTTTGCTTTTCTGATCTTCACGTTAAACCCCAGTATCTGTCTCTGGGTTTTTCTTATTTGTACTACACTTAAATACTACAATTAGATTTTAATGGGTCATTCTAGTGGGAGCCTACACATAGTAGGAGCCTACACATAGCACTAAGAGTACACTGGATACATTTCAGAAGGGAATAAGGATTCTATTAGCAACTCTGATAGAACCCAATCATGTGATGTTTTGACAAAAAAAAATCTGAATGCTTTCTGCCCATGTCTTCAAAACTTAAAAATTAAAAAAATAATGGACTAACTTCTTTGGTGGAGGCAATTTCAAGACAGTGCAATCTTGAGTCTGGGACATAAACATTACTGATAACTCTTATGTGGGCCCAAAGTGATACAGAGCAAGTGGGACAGGAAAGAAAATAGAAAATGTACACCTTGCCAGAAAGAGAGAGAGAGAGCACACTGGGAAACTTAAGGTTGTCACAAGAGCACGTGCTGGGAATGAGGCTGAAATTGGTAAAGAATTTAGCACCGTTGGCTTTGTGTTTTGCACTGGAGAAGCAAGGAAGGTGCCCTGAGGAAAAGACCCCATCCAGCTAAGCTCCCATCTTGTGAAAGAAAAAAGCCTGAAGAGTTCCCTGCTTCTAGAAAATGGCAGAAAGCATTAAGAGGGCTATGGTCCACCCCAAACTAGCAGTGGAACTTGGCAGTATCTTCCAAGTGGTATTGGCTTTGAAGGCTTGAAAGATGCAGGAGTGAGAGGCTCCTGTACCTTTCTGCAGTTTCAGAGAGCCACAGAGGCCAGGAAAAATAATGGAGGGGAGTTCTTACAATGTCATCATGAGAGAAGCCATTGCTTGAAGTTACTAGAGTGAATCCTAGGTTTCTGTGGAGACCCAAAGATCCTGGGAATTCCAGAGCCATGATACATTAGCCAAAGAGAGTGGAATATAGGGAGTGGAATCAGTTCAAGAGAGAGATGTGTGCTTTAGGCAATAAAGCTCCTGGAGCTTGAAACTAAAGCTCCAGGCACTAGACATGGTCTGCAGGATTTGTATTTTCCATGCTGGGCTTGGGTCTTGCTTTAGTGCCATATTTTCTCATTATGCCCCCACTCCTCCTTTTAGCAGTGGAAATGTATTTTCTGTTCTTTGTATCTTATAACTATGTAACTTGCTTCTTTTTGCTTCATAGAGTTAATAGAGCACCTTAAGTCTTAAAGGAAGCTTCAGACATGAGCAGTGTTGGGATTCAATGTTAAAAAACATGGGGACTTTTGAGGTTGAATTAAATGTATTTGCATTATGATGTTTCCAGGAGCCTAAAGGGGTCAGGGATAGAATGTCATGGTTTGAGTGAGAAATGTCCCCCATACATTCATGTATTGGAACACTTGGCATCCAGTTGATGGTGCTGTTTGGGAGGGTATGGAATTTTGAGGACATAGAGCCTTGCTGGAGGCAGTAGGTCACTGACAGTGATCTCTGCGAGCTCATAGCCTATTCTACTTCCAGTTTGTCCCTTCTACATTCTGTGTGAAGATATATGATCAGCTTCTACCTCCCCAACCACTATGGGTGCCCCCTCTGGAGCTATAAACTGACAAGCTCTTTCTTCTGTAAGTTGCTTTCGGTCATGGCATTTCATTACAGAAAGAAAATGTAACTAATTTAGCAGGATATTATAAATATTAGCTTTGGTGTGAATTCCATGTGTACATGACCACCCAGAAATTCCAGTAGTACTTTACTTGTACCATCATGAAATGAGGTTTGATGCTATAACCAAAATTCAAGTACTGCTTTTTAGTGTTGAAATTTCTAGTTATTATTTAGTGTCTTTATTAGGGAAATTATAAATATGTTATAAAAATGTCAGTATCTTGTTAACCAAACTAATTAAGAATTATTCTCATTTTTTTCTAGATATTTAGATGAGTAAGAGACTATTCAAACACAAATCAACAGGAAATTAGTCAAATGTTCATTCTTCTTTCACTTCTCACAAAATAATTAAAAAAGAAAGCTCTTAAAGTTAATTCAAGTCAATAATTGTTTTTGAGACTCTATTACGTTCTCAGCATTTCTCTGAGAATAAACATTGGTTGCTAAAAGCATTCTTGGAACATCATTCTATGGGAAACCTTTGAGTTATTTAGAATTTATTGGAAATTGAGTCCTTTTCCATACCAATGGCTCCTTATGTAGAAATGTCTAGAACATGCATGAGATTTCCATCGGATTTAGATTAGTGGTAACTTTACCCGACTTTCTTCAGTATCCAACATTTTAATTTGTCTTTAATTATACTTTGAAATAGTTGTTCCCCGTTACATAGCATAATACAGCAATTATTCTTAGAACCTAACCCTAACCTTGGGAGCAGAGAGCCAGGACAGCCTACTGCCTCCATTGAAGACCTCAGACTACATCACTTTTAACTAATTCTAGAGTATCTTCCTCCCCTTTTATCTAATTTTTCCAGGTTGGAGCTAGCAACCATCAACTGAGTGGGAATGAGATATTAAAGTTCCACTTTTAATCACTCAGCTTTTGAAGTAGCCCAAGATAAATGTGTTCATTTCCTCTTAGTTACAAACAGGCCCTATATCTCACTTATATTTGTATCCCACTAAAACCTACAATGATGGTTTTACTATAGAAGGTACTCAAGGGACTACTCTGTGAATTAAATTGTTAAATAAGATACAAGTAGGTTATCACTGAAAAATAGTTTTCTGCATAGCATTGCTCTATAATTAATGGCACAAGGAGCCATTTAGCCCATGATTCTGCTGGTTACAATTTATGCTGGGCTCAACGAAGAAGTCATGTCTAGCATCTACAGTCAACTTCAGGTCCCTTGAGGATTGATTCATCCACAAAGACCTCAGATAGGATGATTCATATCTGCTCCACATGGTTTCTCATCCTCTGTCAGGATATCCTGGCTTTGTTCGCATGTTGTGGCAGGATTCTAAGAGACAGCAAAACTATACAAGGTCATTGGAATTCTATACTCAGAACGAGGGTATGGTAATTTCCACAAGATTTTCTTGGGCCAAAGAAAGTCATGAAACAAGCCTATATTTTAATGTTGAAAAAGTAGACTTTACCCTTTAATAGGAAGAGCTGTGAAGTTTTGTTTCAAAACTTGTACTTCCAAGGTGTGGTGAAGATTTGGGTGTGTTTGAAATCAATTTAATGTCATTTTTCTCACCTAGAAACATCTATCATCATAGGAATGTCATTAATGTGGTTCCACGAGCAAAACATTACCACTCTAGAACTGCTATAACTTTCCCACTGGTGCAACAGCGGCACACATGTCACGGGAGTGTGATCAACCACTTTCTAATTGTATTAAAGTCCTGCTTATTTAACCAGATAAAATCCATACCAGGCACCGTGATTAGGCCATGAACTTATAACTTATGGTAGATAGGTCATAGACCATAGGGGAAAACATCTTACTGTTATTTTTCTTTTTTAAATTTTTTTATTGATTTTATTGAGCTATACGTTTTCCTCTGCTCCCCTTCCTTTTATATCCAGGAAATATGGGACACCATGAAAAGACCAAACTTAACAATAATAGGTATAGAAAAAGTCCAACTCAAAAGCACATAATTTTATTTTTCTAACTGGGCATGGCATTAAGCTGATTCCTAATGATGCAATGCTATGCCCACATACGAATGAATCTCTCAACCCTTATCAGAGATTCTTCTAATTGCAGTATATGAGACCCACAACTGACCAAGGCGTAGAAAATAAGAGACTGCACAATTCTCAGCCCAAACTGGGACATATATATTATACCACCTCCCCTAAAGTCTCAGAGGTCATTGTAGAAGAAAGAGTAGAAGGAGCATAAGAGCCCAAGGAAGTGGATAACTACAAGAAAACAATATATTCTGCACACATCGGCTGCATATATGAAGTAATAGCACATATGACAGCACGTACAAGACCTGTATGTGTAAGCCCAAACCAGACGAAACCCTTGCATGGAGAGGGGATATGAAATGTATCACCTCAGCCATGGAGCTATGGGGAATTTTTTAATCTGCTGGGAGATAGAAAGACAATTTACTCTAAGAGTGTCGCCCTTGATTAGTTGACCACAATCCAGTGAAAGGTTATATATTCAGGAGTATTTAGGCAGGACAACTATGTCTCAATGTAAAAAAAAAAAATGAGAGCCTTAAGTTGGGTAGATAGGGGAGGGGGAAGATCTTTGAAGAGTGGAGAGAATGAATACCATTAAAATATATACAGAACTCTTAAAAACTCATCAGTTTTCAGAAGTTTAACTTCCTCTTTTTTCTATCTTTCACTTTGAGTACAAACTTATCTTTCTTTGCAAAGAGAGTCATTTTTTTTCTACTGTATCTTTATGGCTTAAACTTATATATGTATTCATTTTTAAGTGAATTATACTGGAGATGCTAACAACATGGCTCTGTTCAAAGTCCAGTGTGTGAAGAAAGTAGTTAAATAAAGTATCCTTTGCTGGTGTTCTAAGTGTATCCTATCATCATAAATAGAGAAATTGCCTTCGCCGCTCATGTCCAAAAACACCAATGATAAAACACATTCTTTGTCAGCAAGTACGTAGGAAACTGAGAAATACTTACCTAGCATACAGTAAGTAGGTGCTGAGGTTGGCAAAAGTATGGAGTATTCTAGGACCAGGAAGTACCCTGAGGCTTAAACATTGGATCAATGGGCAAGAGGAAAAGAAGGTAATTCATAGAGAAGGAAGCATATATATATAAATGACTGTAAACATCCAATATAATTTATATTACTGCACTTTGCTTAATAAAGAACCTGTCAACGACTGAGCAAGGAAGTTGCATGGTCAGTTTTGCATGCTGCAAAAGTGATTCTGATACTAATGACAACAAAGAATTTTAAAGGGACAAAGCTGAAAGGTAAGTCTAGAAGACCAGGGTATGGAAGGAGTAGACTATGACCCAGGCAGACACACAATTTTCCTAAAAGATAAACAGGTACATTGACTATTTAACAACATAAAGGGCAGAACACTCAATCACACACATTTTTTTAAGTAACTGAATTTTGTGTATAACTAGTCTCTGTTTCTATCTAGAAAGTTAAAAAAAAAAAAAAGGAAAGAAGGAAGGAAAATAATCAAGGGCCCAAATGAACTCAAACAATATGGGAGACTCTTTCTTGGAAGAACATAAAGTCCCTGATAGAAAGAAGTTTCTTTTGCTGGGATCCAGCCCTGAGACAAGAAGATAGCTATAAAGCCAGTTGACTAAATTTCCCCTCTATCTATTGTCCAACTCTGAAAAGTTATAGTACTGCTTTCAAGAATTCATCAGCTGAGCTACCCTGAGCGCCGAAGCAACAAAGGCTCAACCAGAGTCATGAGTCCATGGCTCCCTGACCTGTGCTTGGGGTTGTTATTGGTCTTGTTTAATTGGGTTTTATTGACAAAACATCGTTGTGAAGTTGAAAACAACAATGAGGCTCTGAAGGGAGGAAAGAAGGAATCCACCCAGACTACCCATCCTTCACGCCTCATCAGAACAAAAGTGTGCACAGTTCTAGGGTATTCTAGGCTGCTTTCTAGAACACAGCTTCTTTGCTCATGCAGTTCTCTGCAACTAGAAGTCTCTCCTTCACTATGTAACTTCCATTTTCCTTCGATACTGTGCCCTAGACACCATATCTCCAGCCCCAACCTGTCTGAAGTGCCCTCCATTGGCTTTCCTCTTCTCCACACACCCCCCTTCACAGTTCATCTCATACGCAACCGTATGATTGCTCGGCTGCAATCTGCCTCTCTTTGAAAGCTCCACATAGAGAGTGTACTGCTGCCACACATATGGTTTACTCACAGGTGGCGCGCCCACTGGGGTGACTAAGAAGTGGGCGAGGGCTTGAATTTATAAGTAATTAAGGGAAGATTTACTTAAGCGGGAGAAATTTTAGTTTAACATTTCCAAGTAGTGTGTTTAAAAATATGTTAGTGCTGTGAAATCAGGTGTTCCCTGTTCCCACTGCAAAAATCCGGCTTGAAAAGATTCTTCCATGATTTCCCTCAACCTGCTCACAGATTGAGACGGACAGATTGCCTAGATTGGAGACAGGGTAGTTCCGTCTCAAAGATCACTTAGACGCAGGCTCCAGCTCCTCTCTGAATCAGTGCCAGGTGTGGCGGTGGCTTTTGCGATGCACATGGCTTTCCTATGAGGTCATTACTGATGGAGCGCATCAACACCTCTGCCCCTTGGGGAGGGTAAGAAGTCAGCTCCATTCAAAGAAGCATTCCTCAGGCTCCCGCTTCGGAAACACTCGCCTGCTCTTTCCTACCGCAGATGTTTTAGTTTGAGGGACAGGATAAAGGATGACACTGAGGATTGGAAATCAGAACAGACCCGGTGCAGCTGCATGGGGAAACGAACCAGGCAAGAGTTTCCATGTGTCTTCATGTTACCCTCTCTGTCAGCCCTTCCTCTTAATTTAGGCAGGCAATGAGTTGTGTTCCAAAGATATGTCAATCTATTCTGGGTGGGTATCAAAAACAATGGTTACTTATCCCATCTCCCACAGAGTAAGAGTTACTAGATGGTAAAAGGCTTGCTTAGCCAGCAAAAACCATGAGCAGTTTTAAAGATCCACTTATTCTACAACTGTGAATATGTAGTTCTAAATATTAGCATTGCTCTTCCATATGGAGTCACCGTTGCAAATGTCTGCATACACTAACATTTTTGAATAACAGAAAATTGGTAGGTGATAAGAGGAGAGTGCGTGATGAAGATATGACCAAGGAATGGATTTCTTTGGTAACTGGGCTGCTTTCATTTCCTTTATTGGACATTTGTGTTGGACTAAGGCAGTTTTCCTGAGCATATGTTCTGTTTATATCAGCAATATGTCATATCTTCTGTCAATAACCATTACTACATGCCCACCACATCCTAAGCATCATGCCCTCAAACCGTCCAGGACACTCCTGATCAAAAGGCATTTGAAAGCAGGCAGACTTTTCATCCAAAGATGAGTGACAGAATGGAAGTCTGGGAGAAAAAAATGCATACCAGAAAGTATAAGAAAAGACTATGTTTGGAAAAGAAATTCTAAACATATTAGAGTACAAATACAACTAGAGCATTTATGAGAAACAAACAGCTCTTATGGACACTAGTGCTTTTGCAAGGAGCTAAAAATGAGAAGCTGGCATTTTTGAGGATGGAAGTTCCTAAAAGTCTTCGGAGGAACAAGCCTTTGAAGTAGTGGCATGTGGAGTTCTGGTTAATGTTTCCATAGCAAGACTGGCAGATGGGTTATGAAGATAATAGGAGAGGAAGGAGTACCTCGGCCCTCTTCAAACTGAACAGTGCAAAGGGAGACCACAACCCAGGTAAAGTCAGCGGACACCACAGGTATTTCTGATAGTCCAGAAAATGCGAGACCCTGCCAGTTGAGAGGAGATAAGTCTTGACAATTAGTATTTCCAAATCACACAAAAGCACACAAGTGTCCTACACTATGGGATAAAAGGCAAGGGGAACATGGAGATGGGCAAGAGCACAGACAAAGAAGGAACATTCAACTCCTGTTGGAGAGAAAGATCTTCCCAAGTGACCAGCTTGCTGTGTACAAGCCCATTTAGTAAGAACAGCCCTGACTTTCCTTCAGATTTGATCAGAAGCCGCCCGCCGTACAGTATCACTGGCGCCTACTGAATTTTCACCAGAGACTTAACAGAAAACATCTGGTCACTTACTTAAAAGTAAATCAATTGATTAAATCTGCATTTGCTTGCTTTCGTCTACCAGAAGCGCGGGTATTTCTCTTTTTCTTCTCCTCTGACTTCTTTAATAACTTCCTTGTGCTGTGAGCTAGTTTGGGATGAAGGTGCATCTCCTTCTGTGTCTACATGGTGAACTTTACCACAGGTCAAGCTAAAATCATGTCGGAAACCCAGGGATGTAAACAATTTGGTCATATTTCATATGTAAATTGAGAGCTTACCTAACCGCATGAGATGACCTCAAGTTTCAGATACACATGTCCAAACAGAATTCCCACTGCCTCTCGAAAGCCCTAACCATAAATGCTGAAATTTCTATTTTGAAATGCGACCTCCATGCTGAAGCTCGTGTCCCAGTTTTAATAAAGGGAATTTTACAATGTTAGTAGATTAGGTTTGGTCTTAACTAAAATGTCTTTAAGTGGAAAACAGTGTTTGTGGTGAGACCTTTGTGGTTGGGATCCACATTGTCATGTTCTCATTTGCGTCTATCTTTCAAGACCCCCCTCAACAACAGGACCTGCAGAAAGCAAGACTCTAGGAAATAAGCATGACCCACCACCCGGACATGTACCATGGAAGCACTCGTTCACCGAACAAATCATCCCGCAGCTTCAGTGTGCCAAGTGCTGTTTAAGGCCCAGGGGACAAGTGGATAAATGGCAGAAAGTTTACCATAAAGGGTCTCGTGAGCTACCAGGAAAGAAAAATAAACATGCAGTCATAAGAGCCTGAAATAGATGTTGTGCTGCAGGATTATATAAAGTGGTCTGAGATAACACAGACCCAAAGGAATCAGTCTGCCATTTGAGAACACGGAGTTGATGTGGGAAAGATACATAGAGGATGCCCAACATGGACAAACTATGTCCCTCAAAATCACTCTAGTGTATTTCTAGGCTCTCAGATGATCATTTCACTGCTCTGTTTGTTAAATTTGTCATCGACTGACCAAGGGAGTCAGAGTAAGTGGCGTGTTTTAAAGGCCTGTTGAGAAGTCTTCTTCCCAAGAACAGTGAATGGAACAGTGGTTACAGAGATGTGGAACTAGGCCAGGACTTAGGTGAGAAGGAGGAGAAGAAATGAGGAGAAAGTACAGGAGGCTAGCATCCAGGCAATGGGAGAAACGGTTCCATTTGAAGCTTGCCTCTTCTCTGCACTATCTTTGGTTTACCAGAAGCATCAAAAGAATTGATTAGGTTGTTCCAGGTTCTGGCTATTATGAACAAAGCTGCTACAAACATAGTTGAGCAAGTGTCCTTGTGGTATGATTGAGCATCCTTTGGGTATATGCCCAAGAATGGTATAGTTGGGTCTTAAGGTAAATTGATTCCCAATTTTCTGGGAAACCACCATACTGATTTCCAAAGTAGCTATACAAGTTTGCATTCCCACCAGAAATGGAGGCATGTTCCCCTCACTCCACATCCTCTCCAGTATAAACTGTCACTTGTCCTTTTGATGTTAGCCATTCTGATAGATGTATGTGGAATCTCAGAGTTTTGATTTGCATTTCCCTGATGGCTAAGGATGTTGAGCATTTCTTCAACTGCTTTACTGCCATTTGAGATTCTTCTATTGAGAATTCTCTGTTTAGGTCTGTACCCCATTTTTTTATGAACAGAAACAGAGGAAGAGTGGATTAGAGAGGCAGAGGGAAGATGGAGGAAGGAAATGGAAGGAGATGAGGGAGGGAAAAATGAAGTCATGATGTAAAATAAATAAGTAAATTAAATTTTAAAATGAAAATAAGTAAAGCATTGGTTATGAAAAGTAAATAAAATTACTCCTATTACTCCACCTTGATTATTATCAATCAAGAGAGCATATAATAAAAAAGAAGTTTTTAAAGTGGGGAGAACTTTTAGTACTAAGAAAAGCAAAACATCAGGGCAAAAAAAGAACTGGCAAGAAAAAGCAGGTTGACTGATAAGAGGAACAAGTTGAGACCCTGGACATATTGGGTAACTAGCCCCTGCCTCCTTTGGTTGCTGAGTAGCTTAATCAATACACACGGAATAATGTCAAGAGCATCCTCAGTATGAAACAGATAATATTTTCTGTCACCAACTGCCCATAACCAAAAACATAGGTCACAAGAAAACAGGCTTTTATCCGACTCTTATTGAGATACAAAGATAAATGTTTTAGCTTACTTTTTGTTGCTGTGATAAACCATTGACCAAAACCAAATTGGGGGAGGAGATTTTTTACTTAGCTTATACATCCATATTGCAGTCCATCACAGAGGGAAGTCGGGCAGGAACTCAGGCAGGGGCAAAGACAGAAACCACAGAACAATGTTGCTTAACTGCTTTGCTCTCGCGGCTTCCTCAGTTTGTTTTCTTATATCACTCAGGATCACTTACCCAGGAATGACAGAATGCACAGTGAGCTGAGCTCTCTCTCTCTCTCTCTCTCTCTCTCTCTCTCTCTCTCTCTCTCTCTCTCTCATCAATCATTAATCAAGAAAACGTCCCCTCAGAAATACCCACAAGCCAATGTGATAGAGGCAATTCCTCGACTGCTCTTCTTTCTTCCTTGGCAGCTCTAGTGTCACATTGACAGAAACTAGCCAATGCAACAAATCTGAGGGTCTGCCTCAGCCCCTAACACCCTAAAGCAGATGAGTCATAGCTGAGCATATGCTTTCTAGGTGGTTTCTCGGCATGAAATACCACCCAAGGTCTTAGCCTGGCAACATCTTTTGGTAGGTGCCACAGCAAAAGAGTGAAGAACAAACCCAGCTTATAGCTGTGGCAGAAGATGTTCCACCAGAAAGAGGAAGAGGACAATTACCAACAAGCAAAGCCTTACAAAGTCCTTCAAGTACTAAGCACAGAATTTAGCTATGCTAAATAATGGCCAATGCTTAGGAGCATTGGTGCTGAAGGAGCTAACACATCAGCAATGATTCCTGCCCAGAAATAATATAAAACACAATGCAGAGACATGCTGGCTTCATGTGCTGAAGGATCTTGGAACTAAAACAGGGAAGAAAATTGTTATTTCCATCACTGGAATGCCCCCACAAATTAGTGTGTGGTAAGCATACCACCACGCTGGCATCTGCCAGCAGGATTTTGGTCATCTCTGTGGGGTATAAGCTGACCATGAGGACAGCTAAACATGGAGTTGATTATGACAAGAGGAAATAAATAAAGGGGGCTTTCTCATTCACATTAGTGTCCAAAGGTGGAAAAGCCAGACCAAGAACGAGATAAAGCATATAATCTGACAGAGAAATAAGGAGAACTGAAAGCTTGGGATGTCGTGAAAGCCAAGCACAGTAGGAGAGAAACTTCAGATACATAATTCATACACAGAACTGAAAGCAACCAAAAACCAGTTGGTGCTTCTGAGAAACAGCCAAATCACGAAGTCCTGAGCCCTTCAGAAAGTACTTAATGAGGCCTTATGCAAGAGCAACTCTTAAAACATATGTTGCAATAGAGATTTATTAAACCAGCACATTTTCGGGAGCTGTAATGGAGGGGAGATGTTACTTGGTTCTTTGTGATATGATCTCCCACCTTAAAACAACTTGCAGTCAGGTGTGTGACATATTAGGTGTAGTCTCCTGCCCGGGTGGGTTCTGGGGAAGAATCCAGATGGCATCACACAGTAGCATGCACATTTTAAGGAAGAAAAGCAAGCACTGGAAACTAAACAATGTCGAGGGCAAAGCAAGCAACTGAATGACTGAACAAAACCGTTGCCCTGGCAGAGTAAAGCACGTGTTCTAGGATTGCCAGTGTCGACACAGCAGCTGTCCTATATTTATTGATGAACTATACAAAACGGCCCAGTAGATGAGGAATTGCCAAAGGAACTAAACCATCAGCTACTTGGTACGTGTGGGACTCCGGGCTGGCACATGATAGTTTGGCACGTTATTTTCTTTCTCCCTAGCTTTCAGATTCACTTTCAACTGCTAAGCTAACAGCATTCAGATTTGTGTTTGGGAGATGTAAATTCTCTTAACAGAACTAATGGAAGTATTACATATTTTCAAGGTAAGCTTGCTTTTGTTTTTGTTGGTGGTTTTGTTCTTGGAACATGAGGGAATGGGGTATTCTAGCTCTTCTCTGAATGTTGTTCTTAAGTATGGTCCTCTATTTATCTTCCAGGGGGAAAGGGGGCATGTAGCCAGAAACACAATATTTGATAATAATTTGAGTTGGGTTGTGAGATAGTAGGTTTCCATATGGCTGTTTGTACCCCCTTCCTTTGGGTCATCACTCCCTTCAAGCTCAGATTTCTAGAATACTCCCACTTCCCTCCCTGCTTCAATCTTTTTATTCCCAGTGGAAACCTATTAGTTAATAAGATAATTTAAAAGTACAGCTTTAAAAAAAAAGTTCAAATGGAATTACCTTGCATTGAATTACCTTGCATTGAAGGATAGAGCTTGCTCCCACAAGAAATAGGTTTGAAATGAAAATCATAGTATAAGTTATTATATGAGTTATTGGTCAGAAAGACCCAGAGATCTACAAAACAACACAGGCTATTGGCATTGGCTGGGTTACTCAGCATAACCACATAGTAAGACCCTATTGCTGAAGACAATTATATACTTTGGCTTCAGGACATAGAGAAACCAACTGGGTCAAACCAACCAGGAAATGTCGTCCCTGATAGCTGGCTTTCATAGTGCAAGAAGGTGTTATGCAGGCTGGTGGGGAAGAATAAACATCTGCACTGATAAGCAAGCTATGCCTACTGGTCCAGTTGTGACACATTTGGAGGACAAATAATCACCTTCTGACTGGATTTGAGGCCCTCTCCATGGGAAGAAATTTCATGCCTGGTACTATAATCCTGGCCAAAAGCCTGTGGCTGGGGGAAGTCATAGACCCTAGGATAGAAACTGTTACTATTATTTTACTAAATTGCCATGCAATCAAATTGCCTTCTTTATATTTTTATTTCTGCCAGTCAGCCTAGGTTGCTCTCAATCATAGTCAGAGAAGGTTCTTTTTGTAGTGGGAAGCAGTCAATGGAGAGAGTATAACTGCTCACACTGCTGAACATAAGCCCTGGGCGCCCAGACTGAAAAACCACCACCCCTGCACACACACCAAGGCTCAGGGAAGATCTTGAGAGAGGAGGTATAAATAGTGTGAGAGCCAGTGGATAGGGAAGAGTGGTGTGAAATACTATCTTTTGCACTTGACACAGTCATGAGTTACTTGCACAAAAGACCTATACAAAAATCAAGCCAGAGAAAGTCCTAGGATGAATGGGGTAGTGGATTTCCAGGCTGTACCTCATACTGAGGAGCTATTGGTAGTGGATTGGTGCTGGTGAAGGGAGGTGGGAAGAATGACTCTACCAGGGATGTGACCACTGGTGGGTTTCCCATGAGCCAGTGGATGGCCCTATATACCCATTCACTTACAGACATTTCAAACAAGACTTAATAGGTTATAAAAACAAAATCAAATAGAAAACTAAGATACAAAGTTGAGAAAGGTCACACTGAGGGCATATGGGGGAGTTGGATGGGAAAATTCAGGGTATACATGATCATATTTTATTGTATACATGTATGGAATTCTAAAGAAAAGGAAATGATTACAAATGGAGATTTGATGCACAATGGATATGAGATGAAAGCTATTCCTGTAGAAACTAAAATTACAAATTAGGATATTTTTTCCTTTTGTGTTTCTATAATTTAACCACAAGTCAGGGTTTGAGAGGAAGAGAAAGGGTCTCTAGGACGGCTTTCAGGGTAAAAGATATGTTGGAGCCACTCCCAGGGAACACAATCAGGGGAGGTCTTGTGGTGTACCTGGAAGGACAACGGGATGTACCCTGCAGTCTAGGAAAATAATGGGGGAAGACAGGGTGATGACAGCGCACACCCCAGCTCAGGCAGAGAGCGTGGGAAGAAGGAAGTAAACAGCCAGAAGGACGCTTCCAGGAAGAAGTCATCTCATCTTAGCACTCCAGTCAAAATACCTTAGTGCAGAAAGGAAAACAACTTTAGAAAATTACAGAAACGGCCAAAAGGAAAGATTTGAGAATGACAAACAGGATTTCAGCGTACACTGCCTTCTTGAAATATTTATAAGTTCCATATTCGTTTCATCTGTTAAAGATGAATGCATTACTGAACTTGTTTTCGAGATGAAATTGTGGAAAATCTGAGGTCCTTATAATGTGGTTCAGAGCAAAGCTAAGCAAGGGATACTTTTTACCACCATAAACACCTACGATGGCATTAGACTTTGGAGTGTTTGTATTAATGTTTCGGGAGAGCCATGCCATGCCACCGGCCAGGAAATTACACACCTGATTTGGTCTTTGGAACGTGGGAGTGCACTGAGCACACATGTGCACAGGCATACGCCACTCAGTGTTGAGAATGTGAGTTAGAGGATAAAAGCCCCAAGTATTATGACCTAGATCACCAACAACTTCTGCCCATGCCTAGAATCCCAAGAGTTTAGGATTTCCATGAGGGTTCAAGACCATCTACTGTGGTTGTTTTAAAATTGTGCCACAGGATCCCTAGCGCTCACGAGTAAGCCCCAGGGAGCTGCAAAGAAGGAAGGGCCTGACATATAAACGAAAGCAGACTTTAAATTTCCTGAGAGGTGTTTTCAGCAACAGAGGCCAAGCCTCAACCCCTCAGGGGCAACCAAGGGTTACATCAATAATCCATATTGTTTTGGAAATCACTTGGATTGCTCTGTCCAACCATTCGAAAGGAGGTTTCTCATGTCAGGTATTGGGGGTTTTGCTAGTCTATGGTTCTTTTGGGGCATTGTCAACCTAAGTAGTTTAACTTCCTTTAAGGCATATAGGTATAAATACACATACAGATATAGACATATAAAGATATGTAGATACACACATGTGTATTATATATAATTTTAGGGAAATATAAGATAGTATGGCTCCTCGAGGCTTTATTAAACAATCTTGATGTTATTTCTTCCTCGTCCCTCCTTGTCCTATATACTGAACTCCCTCTCCTTCCCAGTTGGAGCCGTGCCCCTGTTATTTCATTTCCCACTGATATCACCTGTATATTCTGCTTCCAAGCACCCTCCCACCAGTGGTCTCTTTATATTTCCCTGGTTTCTGTGGTCACTCCACGTGAAGCACTCTTCCCTAGAAATGGCTGCCTAAATAAGACCAGAACAATGTCAACATCCATGTACATATCAATATGGGGAAGCAGAAAGTTTCACAGGGTCCCACCACTAGCCAAAGAACAACAGGCAACTCTTGCTGGGAGGAGGAGGACTAACTTTTCCCAGGGATGAGCCCCCTTGTTGATTGCTCAATGAAGCATAGTCAGCCCTGAAACCATACATCTACAAATAAGAAAAATGGGCTCCATAGGTTGTATTTACATATAACTGTGACTGCACACACACACACACCAATAATAATAAAATAAATCAAATAAAAATTAAACTAATAATCAGAGTAAAAGGTTATCAATTTGCGAGTGGTAGAGGGATGTGGGAGAATTTTGAGGAGGGGTAGCTGAGAAGGGATAGAGAGGAAAAAGGAGAAGGAAAAGGGATGTTATTCTACTTCTATTAAAAACATATTTTCCTTTTCTTTTATTTTTGAGATTATGATAGAAATTACACCATTCCCACTTCCCTTTCCTCCCATAAAATCACCTGTTTGTTGATTCAAACTCTGTTTTACATTTTAAGACTCTGTGTAATATTTGATTTAATTTTAAAAAATAGAGTTCTGCAACTCTAAATAAATGGAAATTTATCTCAATAAGTAGAAAACTGATCAACTTGATCCAACCACTTCATGTGATAAGAAAAGCGATTTTAGGCACAGAAAAATAAAATTAGCCCTAAAATTCTCAAAATTGGTTGCCTGTAGAACGAGAATTATGTCTTAGTTGTGCTTTCAAAGCAGAGATGGCACAAAGTCTTCAGGAAGAGAACCTCAGAGAGATAAGAGAGTAGGAAGTGACCTTGGGAAGGAATAAGGTTCAATAGACCTGTGGGCCAGAGTACTATATTGGCAAGTAGAGCTCACCTTTTGCTATTTTCCATGTGAGAAGCCATGTAGATCATGAAAGTGAATTATCCCTCCGAGAACCTTGAAATCAGGACTACAGCCTACCTGCTCCATCCCACATGGACTCGGGTTTGTCACTGGGGTCCTTACCTGCCCTGTACTTCCCAGCATCAGAGTAAGGCCCCGGCACTTCAGGGGATATCTTCAGTGGAGCAGCAGAGAGCCACAGGTGCTTAGGTGAGAATGGGCATGTGAGAAACTGTGATGGCTATTAGGAACTCAGGTGGGCATGTGGACCACAGGGCCACACATCTGGTACTCCCGTGAACCCAGTATCCTCACTCCTACATCTTTACCTTGCTGATGTCGTGCTAAAGAAATGCATTTATACCACAAAGGGCTCTGTATTTCCCATCAAGGTCTTCTGTCCTGATAAACTGTCTTAGACTCACAATGACGCAAACCTACCACTTCTTTCCATGATGCTGCAACATCAATGGGAGGTTCACATATGCTTTAGCTGCTGATAAATTTTCCTCTATTTCAACTTAAGTCTGCTGATCTAAGGTTTCACCAAGTGAACGGAAATTAGGTGTTAACAGGGATCCAGCCAGCACTTTTCCTCCAAAACAGTATTCCATGGCAGGGTTGTGGGACGGGAGTTCCAAGCGACACCTCAAGAGGCCAGGAAGCTGAAAAGCTTCAGTGTGAGCTGGACATGGATTTAGCTCCTGAGCCGAACCAAAAAAATGTAACAGAGAACCCTCCAGGAAACCACAATTATCAAGAATGACAAAGTAGGGTAGAAGGCAGAATGGTTAAATGAGAAGGGCCACTCTTAACGAGAGTGATGCAGACAGCTGTCATTTCCCTTTCTCATCTTGAGATGATGGATCTTCTGCCCACTGGTCTCCATGCCAAAATATAAAGCAGAAGCATTTTCCAATCCCCACTCCAATAACAGTTTTCTATCTTCCTTCACAAGATTTTGAAATAATTTTTTACAATTTTTACAAAACTTGGAAATGTCTTATTTTTCCCAAGTAAATGGCCTTAGATAATAAGTTAGGATTGATTCAAGAGGGAACAGTTTATTCTTGTAGATGCTACTCATCTGTACATAAACAGTTTAGAGAAGCTAACAGGGTCCTCATTTTCACTCATCTGAATTATCTTAAAGTTACGAAAGTTTGTTGTATTCTAAAGAATGATTTGTGGGTAGTATGTGGGTATGTATGGACTCATGTGTGTGGGTAACTGCAAAGGCCAGAAGAGGGCCTCATCAATCCCATGGAGTTGGAGCAGCCCCATATGAATGCTAGGAACTGAACTCCAGTCCTCTCTAAGGGCAACAGCAAGTGTTCTTTAGACCTGAGTCATCTCTCCAGCCTCTATCTTGTATTCTAAACAAATGCATCCCTGCATATGAACGTAGATGTGAATATCTGGGATCCCACATAGACCCACATTTAACAGAAAACCCTAGTCCCAGGAATTGTGTACCTCCTATGAGTTGTTTGTCAGGAAGGTCATGGAGGCCTTCGAAACAATACAGATCTTAACCCTCCACTTTGTCGCTGCCCAGAACTAGACGATAAGACCATATTAGTGATGATACCACACACCTTGAATGCAAGACATGGAGTAATGGAGCTAGAAGGGAGCTGAAATCATTCTCCTTTCAGGCATCTGTGGTCTTACACAGCTGTGATTCCAAGCAAGATGTGCCCACTTGTGTAATCATGGTACTACCATTTGTTGTCTGAGGTTTCTGTCCTGCCAGATCCCACAGTGGTTAAGTCCCAAATGTAGAGGTCTACATTAGTTATTAACTGATTGGCCTAGTAGCTCAGGCTTCTTATTAACTCTTATAACTTATATTAGCCCATTATTCTTGTCTATGTTAGCCCCGTGGCTCGATACCTTTTTCGGTGAGGCAGTCAGATCTTGCTTGCTCTGTGTCTGGATCACAACTGCGGACTGTGCTTCCCTCTTCTTAGAATTCTCGTTGCCCTGCCTCTACTTCCTACCTGGCTACTGGCCAATCAGCATTTATGTAAAATATAAGTGGCAGGGTAAAGACCATTGTCCCACAGCAACCATTATAGGAGTAGACGTCTGCTCT
This sequence comes from Ondatra zibethicus, assembly GCA_004026605.1. Taxonomy (NCBI): domain Eukaryota; kingdom Metazoa; phylum Chordata; class Mammalia; order Rodentia; family Cricetidae; genus Ondatra; species Ondatra zibethicus. The sequence goes on from PVIU01000809.1 coordinate 73,937, forward strand.
TTGCTCAAATTTGAAATGGGGAGAATCCATAACTGGTACTGCAAATCTAGTCAAAAACCAATAATGGGAAAAGTCATTGTCCCTAGAAGAAACTGAATACTCTTGTATACCTTAATTGACATGGCATCAAGTTATCTTCTAAATACTTATTAATAGACACATTCTTGCCTTCTTTTTTATGTTAGAGGTGCTCAGTCATCTCTCATTCTTGCCTTCTTTAGCATAGTTCACTGAGCACCTATCTGAGCTCAGTAATTTTTAAGGCTAAAGAGACACAGACCCTACAATGGATTGAGCTCAAGTACTGGGGTTTGACAAAGTGTGTTGTTAAAAGAATCCCATGCCCAGAGGGATTTTACTTTTGCATTTTTCTCCAGTAAAGGTTTTTAGTAGGTCAAATAAAAAGAATTTCAGAGTTTGAATTGGCCCAGATGGGTTGGTGCTTAAAGTTCCTAGTAAGAAATAAATAAATAAACAAACAAGTAAGCAGCCAAACCAAAAACCCATCCATTTGAAAATGTTCACCATAGAATAAGAGGAAATAAAATACGACAACTCCCATTGTGACATCAGGTAGTCCACCGAGCACTCTCATAAGCCACTCTTTTTAATCTAAATGAAAGCCTTTGAAACAGCTATTTGAGCGATTCATTCCCAGGATACAAATGAAGAAGTCCAAGTTTAGAGAAATCAGCATGACTGAATGTATCAGGAAGCTGGATTTTAAACCCAAATGTGTGTAAACCTAAAGGTTGTGACTTTAATCATGGCTGCCAATTTCAGGATCCATTAAGCCCTTCCTATTAGCAAACTGTAAATGATGGATTTACATGTACAACATTAATTAGTGTGGCAAGGTCTGTGACTCTCAGGTTAACACAGAATGCCATCTCACTATCAAACTATATATTACATGATTTATTCAATACCAATAAAGGGTAGCTGCTCATAACACTACATTGTTAAGGCTTTATACTAAATATTTTTATGTTATGACCTTGAAAAAGAAACTATCAGAAGCCAAAGGAATACAACCCAAGTCATTTTGAAGATGTTTGTTCAAGGTACATGCCAATGACTTTATCAGAGAACCAAAAAAACAACATAGCAAACTGCCCTGACTGATGTCTGAAATGGTAATCACTGCATTAACGTGATCCCAGCAGGCTCTAAAATGTGTGTAAGAGCATTTTGCCCCTTTTTCCTTGCCTGGAGAAATTGTGAATACCCAATACAAGTTTCAGTCTGCTTGGAGAAGAAATGTCCAACTTAGTGTGGAATTTTAGTATAAAAAAGCAACAAAAATAAATAAGAAGAGTTATTGGACACACACACACATGCACACATACACACAAGTTCTTTCAAAGAAAAGACATTGAAACCCAGAACTCTACCCTTAATATATTTGTCTAATTAGTCCTTGGGACTGCATGTGTTTGTGTGAGTGTGTGTGAATGTGTATGTGTATGTGTGTCTATGGGTATCTCTCTGTGTGTCTACATGGGTATGTCTGTGTGTCCAAACTTTCTTACGTCACCCAAGGGTAATGCTCAAAACAGTAAGTGCCAACACGCAATCACCATCCGTGTAAATAGAGCTTCAGCCTGTAGCAGATGTTCTGGAAGCCCTTTCTTCACAAGGTGTTAACAATTCAGTGACAGAAGAGAGGAGATGCTGTCAGGGAGGCCCACAGGAGAGATGCTTCAATCTGGGTGCACTGCATGGGCCAGCTCTCAAAGAAGCTACTCAGTCAGAGAGACAGTTATTGGTAATTACCCAGATATTTACCAGTATAGCAACATGTTGACATCCCAAACTATATTATTAATCCAAATTATTTTAAATAAAGCAACACATAGGAGCTAATTCAGATCATTTAAAATCTATTTTATGTTGAATACTTTGATATAATAGATACCAAGATTTTTTAATTTTTTTTTATTTTTCCATTCAAAAATTTACACTTCCTCCCCTTCTCTTATTCCCCTCCTGCTCCCCCACTAATGCTCCTCTCTCCCCCTCCATCCTTAAGAGAGAGCAGGGTACCCTGCCCTGTGGGAAGTCCAAGGCCCTCCCCCCTCCATCCTGGCCCAGGAAGGTGTGCAACCAAATAGACTAGGGTCCCAAAAAGCCAATACATGCAGAAGAGACAGGTCCCAGTGCCATTGTTGATGGTTTCTCAGTCTGTCCCCATTGGCAGCCACATTCAGAGAGTCCTGTTTGATCCCATGCTCGTTCAGTCCCGGTCAAGCTGGATTTGGTGAGCTCCCATTAGATCAGGCACACTGTCTCAGTGGGTAGACCAACCCCTCGCGGTCCTGACTTACTTGCTCATCTTCTCCCTCCTTCTGCTGTTCAACTGGACCTTGGGAACTCAGTCCATTGCTCTGATGTGGATATGGGTCTCTGTCTCTAGCTCCATCCATTGGACAAAATTTCTATGGTGATGATCAAGATATTCATCAGTGTGACTATGGGGCAAGGCCAGTTCAGGCACCCTCTCCTCTGCTGCCCAAGGACCTAGCTGGGGACATCCCCGGGGACACCTGGGATCCCATCTAAAGCCAAGTCTCTTGCCAACACTAAAATGGCTCCCTTAATGTAGATATCTTCTTCCTGCTCCTATATCCGCCCTACCTCCATTTCCACCCTCCCACTCCCCCAAGCTCTCCCCAGTCCTTCCCTTCCCCCTTCTCCTTCCCTCTCTCCCCCTCCCCTAACCCCACCCTTACCCCTATCACCACCCCTGTGCTCCCAACTTTTGCCCAGCGATCTTGTTTGCTTCCAATTTCCAGGAGGATCTATATATGTTTTTCTTTGGGTTCACCTTGCTATTTGGCTTCTCTAGGCTTGTGAACTATAGGCTTAATGTCCTTTGTTTATGGCTAGAGTCCACTAATGAGTGAGTACACACCATATTTTGGGTCTAGGTTATCTCACTAAGGAGAGTGTTTTCTATTTCTATCCATTTGCATGCAAAATTCAAGATGTCATTGGTTTTTACCACTGAGTAGTACTCTAATGTGTATATATTCCATACTTTCTTTATCCATTCTTCCATTGAAGGGCATCTAGGTTGTTTTCAGGTTCTGGCTATTACAAATAATGCTGCTATGAACATTGTTGAACAAATGCTTTTGTAGTATGATTGGGCATCTCTTGAGTATATTCCCAAGAGTGGTATTGCTGGATCCTGATGTAAGTTGATTCCCAATTTCCTGAGAAACCGCCACGCTGATTTCCAAAGTGATTGCACAAGTTTGCATTCCCACCAGCAATGGATGAGTGTTCCCCTTACTCCACATCTTCTCCAGCATAGGTTATCATTAGTGTTTTTTATTTTAGCCATTCTGACAGGTGTAAGATGGTATCTCAAAGTTGTTTTGATTTGCATTTCCCCGAATCGAAGATCCGGATATTAATCCACAAACCTATGAACACCTCATATTTGACAAAGAAGCTAAAATTATACAATGGAAGAAAGAAAGCATCTTTAACAAATGGTGCTGGCATAACTGAATGTCAACCTGTAGGAGAATGAAAATAGATCCTTATCTATCACCATGCACAAAAATCAAGTCCAAATGGATTAAAGACCTCAATATAAATCCGACCACACTGAACCTAATGGAAGAGAAAGTGGGAAGTAGCCTGCAATACATGGGCACAGGAGACCACTTCCTATGTATAACCCCAGTGGCACAGACTATAAGAGCAACAATGAATAAATGGGGCCTCCTGAAACTGAGAAGATTCTGTACAGGAAAGGACACAGTCACTAAGACAAAAAGGCATCCTACTGAATAGGAGAAGATCTTCACCAATCCCACATCAGACAAAGGTCTGATCTCCAAAATATATAAAGAACTCAAGAAACTAGACATTAAAATTCTAAATAACCCAATTAAAAAATGGGGTAATGATCTGAACAGAGAATTCTCAACAGAAGAAGTTTGAATGGCCAAAAGATACTTAAGGTCATGTTCAACTTCCTTAGTGATCAGGGAGATACCAAGATTTTTTAAAAAATATATGTTATAATGCAATTCCAAATTCTCCATATGTGCTAATTTGTCCATTTGCTACCAACTCACCATAACAGGAAATTTGAAGAAAACCATTCCCCCCTTGGACATTTATCAAGAAATAACTAGTGACTAAATATATAAATAAGGCTATAAGGCCAGTATATAAGAGAGTAGAGCAGAGACAGCCAAGAGCTCAGAATAGACGTTGGACATAGGGCTGCCAGACCTAAGGCTTAACATCTATAAACAGAGAAGCACATGGTTATATACTCACTTCCTTATGACCATTACTAACCAGGATTCCACCTACCTTTTCACTGTATTTGAATCTATTCTTCTTGGCTACCTTACCTGCTAACCAGCTAATAACTTCTTAGGATAGATTTTGAAAACAAAACTGAAAGTTCATAGACTGCCCATGGGGCTCTCCTTCCTGTCTCCAGAAGATTCTGGGACTCCCAGGCAGCATTTGCACACTGCGCTGTCTGCAGACTTAGACAGCTGGGTAACGGTATCGGAGGCATTATTGTCCTCATTTTGTAAGCAACTAGAAGGGGTTATTGTATGTCATAGACAGGATTCCTAAATCCAGGAAGATTCATGTTCTTTTAACCCTGTCCTCTACGGCAACAGCCAGAAATGTTTTTAATGATCTAAAGCCCCTCTGCAATTTTCATCACCTCCATGTTTTCCTCACTTCCTCCCTCTGGCATTAGGACTAGGTCACGATAAGGCACTCAACTAGCTGAGAATCCTAATGTTTTTTAATTCTGGAGGAGAATAAAATCCATCTGAACGCATTTTGTTTGGATTGGCTTCCTCAGACCTCCTTTGACCCGGAGCCAAAAACTATTTCAGCTGAGTTTTCAGTTTTGCCCCCTCTGCATCCCAATGGTTTGTGTGTGTGCACGCGCATCTGTGCGCTTTGTTCTTGTCATTTCTAAGAAGCCTTTGGTATATGAGGTGTTAAGTCGTTTTGTGAAAGTTCTGTGGCAATGCTAACATATTCCATCAATGGTGATCCCCGCAGCTGTTAATCGTCAACATCTCTGTAACTCTGAAAAAGCAACAGGACCTGACAACTGTCACCAATTCTGCGGGCCATGCTCTCGTTGGTAGGAGGCTGAGGCAACTGTTTGCAACACATGTGGCTATTATTTTGCTGTGTATCAATCATAGTATAACAAATCATTAAAATTAGCCACAGATGCCTTTACGAGTAGAAAAACAACCAAAAGATTCCTAACATGGAGAGTAAAGGCAGGAACGGGACAGGCTATTTGTTCCTCTCCTGAATAATAAAGTCGGGCGCTGAGGACGGAAAGGCTGATGACGCTCTGCTCTGGGAACCTACCCGGGATTTGCACACATCCTGGGTTTACATTTTCTTAAAAGTACCGTTTTGAAACTGACCATTCTTCTCTCCTTCCAACTCCATCTGCATAAGGGGACGCATGTCGCCAGTGGTTACGGAGGACACAAGAGAGAGGTAGCCCACACCTCATTCTTTCTCTTCTGGGAAGTACAGCCTGCGAGTCAACCATAGGGAGTTTGCTGTTGTAAGATACGGTTCTGTACAGTTAGAAACGTTTCTGGCTGTTGCAGAGGCGGACAGGGTTAGTAGGACGTAAATCTTCCTGAATTTAAGGATCCTGTCTATGATATAAAATAACCCTCTAGCTGCTGACAAAATGATAACAACAATGCTGCCAACACTCTGACCCTGCTGCCGAAGTGTGCAGGCAGCTCAACTTGCAAATTCCGCCTTTGAGTCCCAGAATCTTCTGGAGGCAGGAAGGAGAGTCCCATGGACAGTCCCTGAACTGCTTTCAGTTTTGTTCTCCGAGCCTTCTGTCTCTGGACGCAGCAAGTTACTGACATCTCATCAGAAAGACAAAACCAGAAGAAAAATAGCTCCAGTAATCGCCCCGTGGAGGTTTGAAGCCAGAAGAGTTGTGTGTTGGAAAGACAGACGGGTGGCCAAGAGCTCCCTTTCTGGACAGTTAACCGAGCCTGTGCCCTAGGCTGAGGAGCACACTGCTCAGAGTAGACAGCACCACACACTCTGATCCTGACTTCCCAGTTGCTAGGTCAAGTTCAAAGCCCATTTCCCAGGCAGATTCTCTCTCTGCTGCCCCCTGGCTACTCCAGGTGAGATGCCGCGCTCTACAAAACCAGTTATCCCAGATCTCTGGGTCCATGTTACCCTTCCTACTGATGATGAACCAAATTAACATGTGCATGGACTTGGTATTTTTTGGAGAATACACTGGCAATCCTCCGGAAGAGAAATTCTATTTAAAACAGTTGGCCAGGGAGTTAATCCAGCTAAATCATGGAATGTTTTCATAGTGACACTTGCTTTCTATCTATAAGTTCCCCAGATAATTGGAGCTCATTACTAAGCCTTTGGTGTAGCTGATCAGGGGCAGGATAACCCTAACTCTGAAGGATGCAAACAAAATCACATTCCAATGATCAATAGTCTTCCAGCTGTATGTTTCCTGACATACACTCAGCAGGCCCAATGATGACTCGAGTACAGAAAGCTAAGCGAGGGGCTAGCTTTGGCATTGGGTGAGAGGCGAGGCGTGTGTGAGCTCGTGTGTTAGTGACTGCACATCTGACCTCACAGACGGTGGGCTGTGTGAGATGGGGTAGGAAAGTAGCAGCGCAATTTACCGCATCGCGCAGATTGCTTTCCAAACTCCGCAATGGACAATTTAGTCTCAACCACCGTGTGAAGTGTGGATAATACAAACAGGAAGCCTGGGATCCCCAGAGCAACTAATCTCTGTAAAATGGCCATAGCCTGAGGAAACCATAAATCCCAAAGCCACCTCATGCCATCATTTACTCCACATTAGTATCTTCCCAATAAGTGGATGAAGGAAGACCACATTGTAGTCGTATAGGGCAAAACTTTAAGGCCTCCCATCACTTTTAAACACTCCTGTGCATGCTCCCTGCCAAGCTTCACTCCAAGTCCCCACCTAGTCTGGGCTTTCTCTGCCCCCTTTTCATTCAAGTCGCAAACACTACTCTGCTATCATGCCACTTTTGGGCTAAAGACATAAAAACTGCTTTTTGTTTGTTTGCGGCAAACTGTCTGATTCAAACCGGCCTCAAACTCACTATCTAGCCCAGGGTGGCCTTGAACTTCTGATCCCCCTGCTTCTACCTCCGGAGTGTTGGGATCGCAAGTATGTGCCAGCGAATGCAGTGCAAGGGGTGGAACCCAGGACCTTGTGTCCGCTAGGCAAACATACTGCCTATTGAGCTACAACTCCAATCACCAAATTGTTTTTGTTGTTTAAAAGGCTACTTAAATTTATTACATGGAATAACATCCTGTCCAAAATAAGCATTGCAGCCAATACTTTCAGTAAGAACAGGAAATCACATGGGTCTGAATAAATGGCCATTGTAGGAAGCAGAGAAGTCCAGGAGAGGATGGTACTCCTAACGCTTGGACTAACTTGTTTCACTAAGTCACGGCTCCTCCAGGAAGAGTCTTTCTGGAGAACTCTTGGCTTCTTGGCTAAGCAGTAAAGTGATCTTATAGGGTACAAGCTTCACAAAATTCCTGCAGGGTATGAAGCTGGGGTGTCACAAATTGGGAGAGCTGACAGGAACATAACAAAATAACAAAGTCTAGGTCAGCACACTGCTTCATGGCTTTGCAGGCTTCCAGATAGCCCATTCACAGCTAACTGAAAGCAGGACCACTTTATGCCCAGTTGCTAACTCAAACCAAGTGGCCGAAACAGTGTAGTGGTTCCCCATTCATTATGGGCCCACTTAAAATTCAATGAAATGGAAACAGGAAAGTACTGTGGGGGAGACCACAGTTTCGCAGTGCAAACTTTTCAACTCACCTGAATTTAATCATGTACTATTAGGGCCTTACTCAGGGCGAGGACTCATTCATTGAATATGACCTTCTCTGGTACTCAGTCAAGTGAAGGGCTGAAATCTTTAATTCTTTAGTGTTTTGTTTTCTTTGTTCAATTGTTCCATATTTATAGATTATGGATAGACAAGCATCCTAGAAATATCTATATGCAAAAAAGTCAGGGGAGTTAAACATCCAAACAGAAAACTGAAGCTTTTTGTGATGTGCAATCCCAGAGCCAAAACATGGAAGGTCACCAAGGGCATTTGTGTCTCCACTATTTTTCTTCCCTATTCATCAGCTTCTTTCTGCTAGACAGCCAACTAGCTCTCTTTGCAAAACCACACTGATCCAGAATGTGCACTGGGTTTTCCCAAGCTTTGATCACTGGCCACATCCAACGAGCTCTTAAACAACCACCACGCTGGGCCCATAACAGAGACATTACCTGGGTGACATCATTTTACTTTTTCGTCACTCTCTAAAAGCACTCAGATTGGAATCTGAGAGGGTCTGCTGGCCCTCTGGGCTCCTGCACAGGCAATGCTGCCAAGTAACCCCCATGTCATCTAAAGCAGCCAGGTGTTTGCATGAACAACAGCAGTGGTGGATGTGAGTCACAAAGCGATCAGATGGGCAGATAATGGTTTGGGCCATCTGTTCTGCATGTGTCCTGCAGTGTGTTACTATCCTGGACCTTCTAGCCCATATAGTTTACACAGATGGTATTCCCCGGACAGAGGCATGGTATGAATGATGCCATGCAAAGATTCATCTTAGTGTAAGACAATAGATAATAGCCTGTCTGCCCATGTTTTTAAAACCAGTTCCCTTGTCACCACACATGGAGCATATAGCTGAAAGGCTTCCGGTTTTTAATTCAAACTTGCTGCTGCACGACTCCTGTCTCATGCCACATTGGGTTTAAAAAGGTAAACAAGGACAGTGGTGTGTAAGAATTCAATTTTGAGACTAACAGTCACTGAGATTATTTATTCTCTTTAGAGTAAACACTCTACGCCAATGAATTCTTTTTCTCCTACAATAAGTGGCGTTTTCCATGGTTCAACAGACATGCATTCTGTCTTCTTGGCTCAGCTAAGAGGGGAGCTATGTGCTCATCCCAGAAGAATGCACTGCAAATGAGATCCAGAATTGGCTATTTCTTTAAGGTGCCAGGATATCCGACTTCTCGACTTTCATCATGAACTTGGCTCTCTCAGATAAAAGAAAGATAAAGTGCATTAATCACAGAGCAAAGATACTGAAAAGACTCAGAGAAGTCTGGGGTGGGGGGAGTGGGGACCATGAGTGAATCTTAACTATAGAGAGATGCCTCAGACTTCAAAAGATCTCTGAAAGAAGATAAAAATGAATATATTTTGAGATCAATTCCTAATCCTGGAGGATTTTCATAAAGGACACGGGGCAACAGAAGTATCCATAAAAGTCCCACACTCTGTTCCCATATTTTCAGTAAGGAAAGGAGTATTCGCCTAGAAGAAAACCCAGATCTACAGGGTCAAGCTTGTGTACAGTGGCAGGGCGAAGGACAGGAAAGAGGAGACTTAACAGAAGTGTCAACAATGGTCACTGTTGGAAGGTGCAGGGTGAGAGAAGATTGGAGGAGTCTTTCCTCATCCTGCTGTACCTCTTCTTCAAACACACAGCATTTTACTGAAGTTTTAAGACATTCCTACTCACAAGCCATAAAGGCCATAGGGTAGCTCCAATAATACAGTGATTTAATTAGGGTCTAGTAATGCCCACTGACTAGATGGGAACATAAGCATTGCCTTTGGTTTGCAGCTCTCAAAACACTAAATGGGGAAAGTTATTCTACTACTTCTTGTGTGCCCTCATCTATAACCTCTTCTTCCAGCACTAGATCAAAACATGATCCTGAATCTCTCAAAAGTCAAGCTATCAAAGCTACAATAATCCCTCTGTGGAACATCTTGGGAGTTCCTTTTCCACCTGAGATACTGGAGAATCCTTTCATCTCCAGGATTTGCTTGACAATTACTATATTTTAGATAGTTAATGCATGAGAGGTATACCCTCATAAATATCATGAGTATTACAACTGCAATTGCCATAATGCAACATTTTTTAAGTTCTTATGATTATAAGTATAGTACAAAAGCAACATAAACACTTAATGATGGATGGATGATCAGCAAACAGGCAAGAAAGTGAATGGAAGAGCTATTCTACTTTGATTTCTAAGTAAGTGACATGGAGCTTAATGGACAAGTCAGAGATACAGTCCAGGAAGATATGTTGGCTCTGAGGTTACTAAGTGTTTTGTGAGGTAGGTGATCTTGTGGCCCTCTGGACCAGGATCATAGGCAGGCAGCACCATCCCTGCAGTAGCAAAAAGCCATGAAGAAGAAGAAAAAAAGAACAGAACACTTCATCCCACTCTCTACACACAACATCCTTACATGCACACATATTCGGGGGAAGAGTGGATTTACTGGCACACGTTACGAGTCTCTTCTGGAGATGTTTATAGTCACAGATCCACTTTTATAAAGGTGTTTTAAAAATAAGAGAGAGAGCATCCAGTTCTTACTTTCCCTTTGTAATCAGCTGCTAGACATGATAAAAGTGTACACAAGATGAGGCGGGAAGGGAGAAAGACAGACGCCTAGATGGAAGGAGATCAAATAAAAAAGTTCAAAGTGGCAAGTAACACTTCATCATCCCAACTTCACCCTTGGGCATTGGCTAGCTGGAATGTTGTCATTACCTATGAGAGGCCAACTGCAAAGAGTTCAGAGAACCCCTGTAAAACCTGAGTGAAGACCCAGATCCAAGGATGCGCAAATGATGTGTCTCACTGTTGTAAGAGCTCACCAAGGTCTGCTAGCCTACCCTAGCAGGCACAGCAGCTGACTTTGAGTGCAGACTAAGTATCAGGAGTTCCTTAGGATGTTCAGAAATACAGCACTGTCCATCCCTGTCCCCAGGATTATGGGCTGTATGAAGGGTAGAAATCAACGGCGCTAAACTGCACAATCTTTGCCAATTTTTCTAAACTGAAGAATGTCTAACATGCTATCTGCTCTCACCAATGTCCACTTAACTATTTAAAGCCATTTTATGAATCCCAGCTCTTTGAAGAAAACAAGCTCTCTCTCCTTACTCTGGTAGGATTCTTGCTTACACAGATAAGCCAGTCCCAGACACCATCAGGCTCCTCGCCATCCTTACCTTGGAAGGACCGGTCCCCCAGAATCTGCCATTTTTCTACTGGGTTAACATGCCTAATCCTATGTTACACTTCTCCACAGCACCAATATAACATGAATCCACAGTCAGTGCACAAAACATATTTCCTGTGACCTGACACATGGACTCTAGACTTCTTACTTAATCACTTGTTACAATTCCTTTTATTCTTTATTTGTAGTATCTAGAAAAATAACCAAAATACTAATCTTGATTTCTACTCCCTATTTCATTAGCAAACATCCACATACCTCAGCAAAATATTGCCAAAATATGCCAAAAATGTCAAAATATTTATCAGGCTGATTTAAAAAAAAACTATCAACCATCCTTCATGCTTCTTTCATCTCTACCCTTTGTCTCCCATATATTTAAATATATCCTGGACTTTCCCTTCTTTATCTATTTAAAGTGGCACAACCCTGGTTTAAAAAAAATACTAACATCTATCACTGACATTGCAATAAAAACCTCCAAAGTCATTCCAGTTTGTATAATATTATACAGTCAAATCATAACTATAGGTTTGGAAGCCAAAATGAAGTATCAGTGGCCAAAGTAAATGACTATATTTACTTGCAAAACCTTTGCCTTTAGAATAACATAATTAACTTCCAAGTAGAGTAATTACATATATTTGTATAAATGATAACTATAATTATAACAAATATTGTGCATTTTACTAAGCCTTATAAGCATTTAATTACTGAGGTGAGAATTAATAAAAGTTGCTACTCAGTATTGCCAACATTGACGTGAGCGCCATCAGTGGCCACTTGAAACAGACTCCTAAGAGGCACTTGCTCTTCTACCTCCACCAAACTGTTGTTCACAAAGCTATTAAAAAATTATCAAGAATACAAATTATGATGTAAGACTCCTGGATTTAAAATGTGGTATGGGAGAGCATCCCCATATTCTCGGTCTTTCTTTAAATATTGTCCTAAAGAAAGGCTAAATGTGAGCAATGGGGAAGGACTGGACACAGGCAATGGCCATGAGTTACGAATGAGAATATAAAGCTAATTGTTTTTCTAATTCAATTCTGTTGTGGATTGTTTGATTTGTGTGGTGGAAAAATTCATAAAATATCCAGATACTGAGAGTTTTAATATTAATGTGAAATTCCACAACTTCTGTTCTGAATTCATACTCCAACTGTGTAGAAGCTCATTGAGTTGTGTTGACTTTGTATTCAATTAATTTGGGTGGGAACTTTTTGTCTATTTGCAAGATTTTTATAATAGAGTTTATAAAATTAAAAGATTAAACAATTATCTCACATGTCAAGTGTTAGGGCATATGAAGCTTCTCAGCAGACAAATCTACCTCTTTTCTTTTCAGGAAATAAGGTCATGTGACTGAGCTGAGCTAGTGAGTGGGAGAAGACCTGAAGTGTGTGCAGCTACCAAGTGTGTACAGGTATCAAGTGTGTGCAGCTACAAAATGTGCAGATACCAGGTGTATGCAAATACCAGCTGTGTGAAGATACCAGGTGTGTGCAGATGATACCAGGCATGTGCAGATACAAAGTGTATGCAGCTACCAGGTATGCAAAGATGGCAAGTGTGTACAGATACCAATTGTGTGAAGCTACCCAGTGTGTGCAATTACCAAGTATGTGCAGACACCAGGTGTGTTCAGTTACCAGGTGTGTGCAGCTATCAACTGTGTGCAGATGCAGGTATGCACAGATGCCAAGTGTATGCAGTTACCAAGTGTGTGCAGATACTAAGTTTTGCAGAAACCAAGTGTGTGCAGACACCACATATGTGCAGATACCCAATGTGTTCAACTACCAAGTATATACAGATATCAGGTGTGTGCATCTATTAAATGTGTGCAAATACCAGGTGTGTGCAGATACCAAGTGTGCACAGATACCAAATGATCTCTAAAATGGTCAGCCACTCCCAGAGGCTCCCTGTAACTGGGATGTAGATGAGCTGCTGATGAAGTAGCTTATAAAGCATTAGTAATGTGTATGGGTCTAATCACTCATGATGGCAGGGGCTTACTGTTCCTCTTCTTAGAAGAAGAAAAGAAAGTTCATAACACACAGTAGTCACTCAAAATGTTTTTTAAATGAATGAAAGATGAGAAGCATATTGCAAAACAGGCACACATCCTTTCAGAATGCCAAGGAGCTGAGAGTCCATTTGCTCTTAGTAAGTTCATCTACATTACCTCGGTGATGTTCTTTAAAGGGAAGGCATGAGGGGGGAGGGAGGTGCAGAGGAATGATGGGGGAAATTCATCTTATCCCTGGTCATCTCCTGTGTCCAGAATAGAGAAAAATTAATCATTTAAAAAGAGCCAACACTTCTTTATTAGTTTCTTTTTCCCTAGACTGTACATTAATTTTGGTGGTGAGATACACGAGAAGTTATGCATTTTGCCATCATTCCAAGTTCTTCTCCAGTTTCATGCCCTTTATCCAGATCACTCTTGTTTTTTTTTTTCCTCTATGTGTCTACTGCTTCCCAAATGGTCTCACGGTCCTCTCAAGCCTCTGAGCACAGAACTTACACATAGGAACAGTGCCTGTGTCTCCTCAGGTGAAAGCTGAGGAGATTTCATTCTAGATGGAAGCTAGAAGCCCTGCAAGCTCCTTTAGAAACACACTACTATCAGGATCCTGGGGTCTTTTTCTTTCTGGAGAGTGTTTCCTGAAGAAATTGACAATGAAGAATCTCACATTATTTTTACACAAAATATACATAATGATGAGCCAGCTATGAGACTTTCTATTGTTTCTACAGCATGTTGGGATGCTAAGTTTGATTCCCATAAATTCTGTTGGAAATTAAAAGCAAACTCCTCAGGCAATATGCTCTGCAACTGGGGAATCTGGGTCAGTCAAGAGGACAAAAGACTCCATCCCATGGCTAATGTAGAGCCTTGGCTTTCCTACCCCTACCTGATGGAGTGATGCCACAACCATCTTTTCCAACTAAGAGGCTCTGAGCCTAATCATTGTTACAAAAAGTCTGAAGCCAGCCATTGCTTTAGAGTGTTCCATAATATATTTTGGAAAGACTCCTCTCAGCAGAACTAACTGAAAAGAGTTCATGGGCTAAGTCCAAAATATGAGCTTTTCATAAAATGCAGACGCAATAACAGACTCAAAGTATAAAGGAAAACATTTACACAAACCATTAAGTGACAGCCAAACCCTTCCTTTTATGAAGAGAAATCTAAGTGTATTGCTTCCTAGCAAGTGTCTTAAGTCTACAAGCTTAAGCTTTGATGTTCCCCTGTCGAGCATTCTTCCTCGGTTTTACTCTCTGTGCTGTGCACTCTGATAATAAGCCTTGGTTTTATGGCCCCTCTTGATTTCCTGCATGAACCCAAGGACATAAAGAAGGGAATTTTGAAACTCTGGCTTCCCCCCATTAACCCATGGAGCATTTTAACCCGTGGAGTTACATTGTAAGAAACACAGAAGCAAATCTTCCCTAAGCAATTCAGTGAGGGAGTCTTCCAAATAAAAGTCCAACACAAGATTTTGTGATAATAGAAGTTTGAACATGCCCATCTCGATAATAGAAAGCCTGATTTTCCACTCAGTTATCATACTACTAACTGAAATTGCATGATGTTTGTGGGCACATGAATTACTCTACACAAACCTTTAGCTGTTTATTTTATGACATGATTCTTTCAGTGTCCTGAGGAAAATATTCTTTCTGAGAGTACACAAAGAAGAAATCGGGATGTCGGCAGTTCCCCCTCTCCCCAATCATAAAGATCTGCCTTGGTATTTTACTCTTCAAACTAAACAAACAACTGTTGTCTTTGTCAAGAAAGGAAGACATTTAAAATTCAAAATGATTTTGGATAATGGATGAAAGCACTTATGGTTCACAGTTTCAGGAGTGGGGCCTGAGCGACTGTTATAGCTGATTAAGGGGGGCACATCGGAGAAGATTCAGCACTTCGCTTCTCTCTGGACCTTTCTGTCTGAAAGGTGACTTCAGAGATCCTGCTGCATCCCTTAGTTTGGAGCGCATTGTTTAGAAGACTCTGCTCAATGAAGAACTAAAGCAGAAGCTATTAAATTACAATGAATTGTTGGTTCTGTGGCCTAGTTTATTGGGAATGAAAAGGAATAAAACAGCGAAACTCTTCAGAGACGCATTGCAATTCACTGGGAATATTCATAACATAAATTCTCTACCTATATGCTATATAGAAGGAAAGCAGGAGAGATCCCAGAAGGGCTCTGACTGAAACTGTCATTTTAATAAGTGGGGTCAGGGTGTAACCCTGTAAAAAAAGATGTTTAAAGAAGAGCTAGGTGATTCCCCCTCCTAATTAATTAACTGTTTGGCCATGGAAACAGATCTTAGCCTTCTTAGATCTCACTCTCGTAATCTAAACAGAAAGGGGGTTGAAGAAGATTACTCCGGCTTCCCTTGATTTATAGCTGTTCTATAGTGGTTTCAAGGGATGTTTAAGAGATTCAAAGAAGACTTTTCTTTTTGTGACATCATGGGTAAGCCTTAAAAATCACCAAATAGCTTCCCCTCACTCCAGTTATGTTTCATTCTAACATCGCTGCTGTGGTTTCTTCATATCTCATATGGATATGTTTGTGAGGAAATTCTCCCCAGGTTCCATACTTCCTAGTACTTACCAAGGGGAAAGTGGCGGCTGCCTCTCACAGAGACCTGATGTGAAGAGCCACCTACCTGGGCAAAGCTCAGCAGGCCTTGTAATGTGCAAACCTTCACCCATTCACCCCAGAAAAATGTAAAAACAGAAAGTTCATCAGTCTTCCAAGAGACTCTTGAAATCCATTCTTCCAAAACTCCAAGTATTAATTTATCTTGCATAAAATAGAGATAGGGCTTTTGCTGCATCCAGCGCAAAGACTTCAAGTAAACGTAAAATCCAGTGTTTTCCTTCCAAAAGCCTCTCCTGAGTCTGAGATAGAGGCACACATCTGAAATCCCAGGACCTGGGAGATGGCAACGACAGGAGGATCAGGAGTTCAAGGTCATTCTCAGCTATATAGAAACTTCAAGTCTACCCTGCTACATTAGACTTTGCCTCAAAAAAGCAACAGATGTTCATCCTATATTTGAGCAACTGACTTGGTGAAACAATATCCATTCTCTGTGGTGCCACATGTTTCAGACAATTTACTTAATTCTTCTAATGATATAATGGTGTTGTGTGACTTTTCCTGGGCATACAGACATGAGAAATGATCTGTTTACCCCAGATAGGGCATTGATAATACATCAAAAATGATTCTATTAAAGTCTACGTTGGCAAGCCAATCCGCTTACTGGGGTTACTTACAGGAGTATGGGTGAAGTGGGGCTTAAAGGAGCATAGATGACTGAAAGGTAGCTATATCTCTCTCACACATACATACATACACATACATCACACACACACACAAAACCACCATAGCATGGATAACAACTCATAAGAGCTGTAGCCTTAAAGCTCTTGGCACAACTTGTAGGCAGCTCAACAGGTGGGTGAGTCTCCTCTCTTTAGCAGTCCTTACTGCCTGTATGATCCCGTGGGTGGAAAGCCTTTAAGTTTCAGGGATTTATTGAGACTTGTGAGTTGTTAACTTCTTAATGAGTCTCCTTCCAGAATGGAGTATTTCACCTCTGGGGGAAAGCTAGTCACGTAGCATTCCGTCTTTTCCTCCCACCCATTTCTCTCCCTCTGCCATGATGCTCTTGAGCCTTGAAGGTGTCTATCTAAAGCTAATCATTGTGTCACTATGGTACAGAAGCAATCACTTATTCTCAGGGTTCTCTGAGGCACATCATCATTTGCCAAAGGAAGTTTCTTTCTATGGCAGATGGTGGCTGAAACCATGGGGATCTCCTGGCATGCACACAAACGTTTTATAGGCACACCACATCTATTTAAAAACAATAGCAGCTCTTTTCCCTTTGGGGCTTATGAGCTCCCCAGCCACAGGCTTTTGTATTTATATAATAAAACATTTTCCCAGGGGATAAGTATTCTAGTTTGCTTTTCTATTGCGGTGAGGAAACATTCTCACCGAAAGCAGCTTGAGGAAGAGAAATTTCTTTGGCTCACCCAATCAGGTGGGAGAGATCTAGTATGTCACATGTCTTCTTTCATGTTGCTCCTAACATGCATGTCTTTACATGTTGCTTAGACGTGTGCATTTCTTTTTCTCTTTTCTTTCCCTTCTCCTCTATTTTCAGATGATCTTTTGGAAAGTATCTGTTTGCATTACTTTAATGATGTGTATGCGGGTGAGAGTATATGCACATGAGAGCAGACGCCCACAAAAACCAGAGGCATCAGACCCCCTAGAGACGGCGTTAGAGGAAGCTGTGGGCTGCTCAGTGCACACACCAGGAACCACACTGAGTCCTCTGCAAAAGCACATGTGCTACCAACTGCTACACCGTCTGTGGAGCCCCTAGATTCTCTCTTTATAGTAGAAATGATAACCCTTTGTTGCTAAAACGAGTTGCAAATAGGGTCTAAGTTTGGTGTATATATGGAGAGTCCCTGTACTCTCACTGCCCAAATCCTGATGGAGTTTAAAATTTCAGTACTTTTTTTTTATTGCTCCTGGGTTTTCACAGTTAGGAATGTTCCCCATCCTCAGAATACAGAGGGATTCACCTAAGTTTCCTTTCAGATCTTGAATGGTATTTACATTTGTATTTAGTCACTGACCCTTCTAGATTTTAGATTTATGAGAACTATAAGTCATGACACTTTTTTCTAGATAACTACCTGGTCCAAACTTCCTTAGCATGTTTCCATCTCCTCTACTGCTGAAGACATGGCCAGTCTTTGCTCTCAGTTGCCTATCAGAATGAGATGATAAGATCTCATTGCTGATGACACCACACCTTTTGGATACAAAGGCACAGAAATCAGTCAGAGCCTAGCAAAAAGCTACCATTTTACTGCCTAGCATTCATAGCAAAAGGACCTATAAACTTTTCTGGGAGAGAAAATTCATCAATGGCCTTATTAAGTTGTAAAGCCAACATCCTACGATACTATCCCGTCATATAATATGTACCCACTAACAGGTGGCACAACTGGTGTATGTGTGTGTGGCAGGAGCTAGCAATCAACTGTTTCCTGGTCAGATCTGAAAGATATTCCACAGGAGTATATGCATGCATAATACTGTAAACCTGGTCAAAATCTTAAGGCTGGGAAGGCCACGAGCTCTAGGGGAGACCATTTTCTGAGGTCCTGGAAACAGGTAAGTGCTCGCATTGCCTTCTAAATATGTGTGTTCGTTTTCATTGACTAGTGCTTGATCCTAGAAGCATCGTATTGCACAGTGTTGCTTACAGTGGGGACTCATAATTGGTCCAAATGATGAGAATCTGTGACTGTTGAGCCCTCAGCCCTAAGCAGAACATGTATAACACTCACCATGTCTGCACAGTGTAACAGAACAGGGGAAGAAAAGCTCAGAGTAAGAGGATAAACATCTGAAACAGTGCCTTCTGGGCGTGGCCGGCCCTGTGACAACCATGAACACACAGCAGCAAGGGCCCCCTGCATAACATTTGCATAAATTAAAGATGTGAAAGCAGGAGGGGCCTGGCTGGAAGGAAGAAGGGAGTTACAGGGAGAAGAGGTGGATGAGGGAAGGCAGAAGGGAGTGGCTCTGATCAGAATGTATTGTATACATGTATGAAATGGGCAAAAATAATTTGAAAAAAGATGTGGCTGGCCATTATAGTTTACTAAATATTCATATACTTCTCTATTAATTGCTGTGTTTTTTTACTTTATTCTATTGATCATTATTTCTACTCATGTGCCATTAACAAACTGCCTCAATTGCAAGGCCACACACACACACACACACACACACACACACGTTTTATTGTATATCAATATATATTAATCTCAAGTATGGTGAGCAGAACTTCTAATGTACACACACATTTTTCCTTCCCTTTTATTATTTTCATGCCTATTCATATTTTGACATTGCAGAAAAGCTTTTATTGGAGTCACATTAAACTTAATAACTTATGAATATTTAATTCTGTTGGAAATTTTTGCGATTATATATAGCTTTCCTAATACAGTCATAGCAGCACTGGGGATCAATGACGTAACAGATTCAGAAATAAAAATAGAGAATTTCTTTCTTCTCTATATATTCTTACATATTTTAATTCATTGGATTGTTGAATCATTATAGATGTGATCTATTTTTCTGTGAAACCAACTAAATCTTCCTCTGTAGGAGATTAATTTTTATGGTTATTGTTTTGGTTACATTTTTGTCAAAGTCATTTGTGGTAAGTTAATTTTCTTCATTATTCATTTTGAAATATTTTACTGGTATTAAATCTTATATGTGTGGGTATCTGTGAACACATGCCTGCAGTGCCTGGGGAGCCCAGACGAGAGCATCAGACCCTCTGGAATTGGAGTTGTAAATGGCTATGAGCTGCCCTTGAGGCCTGGGAACTAAACTTGGGTCCTCTGCAAAAGCAGCAAGTGCTCTTAGCTTCTGAGCCATCTCTTGACCCCTCTTCACTGTCTGCATCTAATCAAGGTTTTAAAATCTATTGGTAGAAAGACAGGAAAATAGAACTCATTAAATTATTTGGGTGGGATCCTCCTTTTAATTTTTAAATGTGTTTTGCTTTTTACCTCATGTCCCTCTCTTTTTTGGATTATCTTATGAAATATTGACATTACATACTTATATGTACTAATAATCTTATGTAATATTGATATCTATATAATTTTGATATTAATCGAGTTGTTTGAAATAACTACAGAGCTCTATTGATTTCCAATTTTTCTACATTGACTACTTTGCTTTCTTTAGATTTACTGTACTGTTCTTTTTCTAGATGTTTGAGGGGAGTGTTCAGATCATTTGCTTTGATTAATATTTATACCGATCTATGAGACTATGAATATTTCTTTGAAAACTGACATATACCCAGAGATTTGTGTGTGTGTGTGTATTTTCATTATTATTTTTAACAAGTATACAATTTCGAGTTTTCTGTTTTCCTTAATACCTTTTTTATTTATTTTGAAAAAAATAAAACTTTGCCTTTCATCACTGCCCTCTCTCCAGTATGTCCCTACTGACTTCAAACAGTTAGTGGTTTTAGAAAAGTAAATTCAGACACAAATGCCCATGGTTGTTTTCTCAGGGGTGTGTGTGTGTGTGTGTGTGTGTGAGAGAGAGAGAGAGAGAGAGAGAGAGAGAGAGAGAGAGAGAGAGAGAGACGATAAGCACTAGTAAGAAAAATCAGAAAATGGGTGGATGGAAATCCTTCTCCTTAATAACTTCATTTCCAAGGTCACTTGTTGGCACTGTTTTCGTGCTTAGATGCTCTGCTTGCTTAGTAGACCCAGACATGGAGACCTTTGGTTTGCTATATATCTTAATACAGCCAAACGACCATAGGGCAGCCTGAATTGCAGCGCAGTGTAGTATATGACAAATGGATTTGCACTGCCATACAGTGTTCTGCTGAGGTAAGAAAGAAAGTATGTTGCTTTCAGGAGGAGACTGGGCAAAGTTTTCCTCACGTCCTGCCTGACTAATCAGTCCTTCTTCTGTTTTGGTATTCTTGCAGCAATGCACGTTAACTTGCCGTGTTTATGGGTGGCTTTCAGCCGCTCCTTCGTGAGCTGTTGCAAGCAGCTTCTCCCAACTTCAAGCTTAAAGCTCACACTGACTGCAAGCGCACATACTAAAACAAATCTCGCCCGCTCCAAACTTCAGCCTAAAATCCAAACCTCAGCAGGCTTGTCATCTTCTCTCTACATGGCCCACGGAGGAAAAGCACTCTGTTTCTGAACCTCCTTCTGCCTTTTCATCTCCGTTTAATTGGTGCCTCATATCAGAGCAGCGGTTGAAATGTGATTACACCTCAAGCTTGCTAGGGATTTCAGGAGCTTGCCAGGAATGAAGAAACTTAACAACATTGTAGAGAAACAAAAACCAATGCAGTCGGGCCAGCACTGGGCAGCATAGATCAATGAGAGTGCCAGAATAAGGGCACACGTCAGAGCTATCAGCTGAGGGGAGCTAGAACCCCGTGGCGTGAGAAGACACCACAGCCGAGGGCCCGCAGCCAGCCTGGAGCTGCACAAGAGTGGAGAGGGAGCAACCTCACTTTCCCAGCTGACCAAGTGGGATCAGATCAAAGAGCCCGATGGGATCATTTCATCTGGCACAAAACGCCCTTCAGAACCAGAGCCAGGGCTGCCACAGCTGGTGCCAAGGGCCCACTAAAAAGGCCTCCCATGGGCGATCCGCAGGCAATCCATCCTCAGGGCTGAATAAAGAGGCGGTTTTAGAGACAGCTCTGCTACACGGCGTTGAAATAACCACAGCTAACCACAGTAAAGTGTCAAGGCGGCTGCACAGCTCACAGATACCCATCACCAAAACCAGGCCACGGAGCAGGATCTCAGCCTGTTCAGAAAACAGCAGCAGATAAAGAAGAAATGAGAGTGGAATGCGCATGTGTGATTTCTTTATTATTAGATGAGAAATGGCCCCAGCTTAAGGCCAATCAAGGGAGTTTTCTTTTTAAAGTGAACTCCATTCTGAAAGATGCTTGTATTAAACCCCATCCCTTTTTGTCTTTTGTTTTGCTTATCTGAGGAAACAGAAGAAAAGATACCACAATGGATACATCCACAACACAATCCCTATGCCTGGAACTCAGGGAAAATCAAGGAAGAGAAGATTTAGGTTGTAGGTGGCAGAGGACCAGGATACCTCTTGTAGGACAGTGCCTTCTAGACATGACAAGGAAGTTGCACTTATGAAATCTCAACATCATAATTGTCCAAGCAAGACTTACAGTGACACCACCAGTCAGCCTGCTGATGTGAAGGAGGAAAATTTCAAAAGGCTCACCCCTAAATAAAGAGCTACAGAAAATCAATGACAGCTGAGAAAGAGGTGAAACCCCTAATGAATTATCCAGTCCCTAGTATTCAGCCCTAAGCACATGAACATAGGAGCAACATTAAATGAACTCAGAAGTTTATTATTCTTTCTTTTTCATTGAAAATATATTTTTCAATATATCGCAATTATACTTTTCCCTCCCTCTGTTCCTCCCAGTTCCTCCTCACCTCCTATTCCTCTCCAGATCCACTCCCTTTCTGCCTGTTATCTAAGAGATAGAAACCAAACATAGCAAAATAAAATGTAATATGAAACAAAAACTGTGATATTGAAGTTGGGCATGAAGCCCAGCAGGAGGAAAACAGTCCCAAGAGTCAGCACAAGATCCAGATACCCACTCATTTTCACAGTCAGGAGTCCCATAAAAACACTAAGCTAATAGCTATAATATGTATGCTGAGGACCTGGTGTAG
Source organism: Ondatra zibethicus (assembly GCA_004026605.1). Lineage (NCBI taxonomy): Eukaryota > Metazoa > Chordata > Mammalia > Rodentia > Cricetidae > Ondatra > Ondatra zibethicus. The sequence goes on from PVIU01000809.1 coordinate 96,458, forward strand.
ATCCATGTAGACCCTGTGCTTGCTGCTTTAGTCTCTGTGAGCCCATATGTGCCTTGCTTAGTTGATAAAAAAAAAATTCTGGAGCGCTTCACAAATTTGTGTGACATCCTTGTGCAATGGCCATGCTAATTCTTTCTCCAGTTTTAGTTTATTGTGCCAAAACAAGCTCAATCCTTTTCATTTTAATTAATTAATTTTTAAATTTTTTACTTGAGTATTATATATTCATCATTTTCTCCCTCTCTCTCCCCTTCCAGCTCCTCCCAAGCCTTTTACTCCCTCTCAAATTTATGATTGGTGAACCCATTTCGGTAGCGAAGTTCCACCAGAAGTTCGCAGTGTGGATTTTGTTAGCTGCCTCACCAAATTGTCTTTCTTGATTAAGTAAAAGTATCTTAGAGTGATTATGCTTTCTTTCATTGCCTAGCATGTAAACATGACATTGACTTGGAACTGCAGAATTATACATGATTACATCACCACATCAATGTGTCATCGAGTTCTCTTGATGTTTGTTTAGTTACCCATGTGTCAGAAAACAAATTCCCCATGACTGGAAATGCCTTTCTTATTGTTAACACTTGCTTTAACCCTTCCTCCTGGGTTCAGATTCCTTTCTGAAAATTACGAATGATATAAATTCATTCAGCAAGATTCTGAGGATGATTCAGTCTTTGTGTGGTTTTTAAATTTTGTCTCTCTTGTCTCTGAAAGTCTCACTCAATGTAGAAATTAAGAATATTTCACCTCATTAATTTCAAGTATATTCTATGTGCTTTGATTTAGTTTCTTTTGCTGTTATTGACATATCTCTGGTTTCTCTGTTCAACTGCAGACCATCTTAATTTACTCTTCAATGACTTATAGATACTCTTTCTGTTTTCTTTACCTTCCTTTCTTTTTATCTATCCTTTTTTTCTCGTTCTTTCTTCCTGTTGTTGAATCAGCATGTTATTATGTGTTCCAGGCTGGTCGGAAATGCACTATGTAGCTCAGGCTTTCCTTTACTCGTGGCAATACTCCTGCCTCAACACCACCTGCCAGGGGCTGCTCAGACGACTTGTGAGGAGTGTGCTGCAACACCGGCCTCATAAACCTGCTTTATTATAATTTACTTTGCTTCACCAACAAAAGAATTGCTAGATTCCATTTTCTCTCTTTTATCACCTTTTTGGCTCTCAATGAATAATAGTTACCAAGTAGATAGAAATAGAAACTATACGACCTTCATTTAGCTTGTCAATCAATTTCTTTTTTCATAATTTCAGTTACTATAAAACTAAGAGGTTTTTCTTTGTACATTAGGTAATCATTGTGCATCTGAGCTACATCCCACTCCTAAATATGATATTGTTGTTTAACTTCAAGTGATCAGGTAGTTATTCTGTAGTCCATTTGTGTCATCAAAGCAGACCTGTGCCCAGGGAAAGTGCTCAGTGGATGATTCTGGATCTTCTCTTCTTGTTTGACCTGGTTTTCCAGTTCAGTGCTAAAAGATACTAAGTGAGTATGTCCAAACTTCCTTTATATTTATTCTTTTATTGAAAAACACAATTTTAAAATGAGTGTTAAAATGAAGGCAGCATCAGAGGATTCCTAAGATGCCTGAAATTTTCAGTAGACATCACTACTGTTCTCTAGTTTTCAATCACATTATATGTGATTAAGTAGATCCAAATATCTGGAAGCCAAACACCTCAAGCACATCTAAAGGCCAAGTGAGGCAGGCCAAGTCTGATAGAAACAGCCTCTCATTTCAAGTAACTCCAGAAGCCTTCTCGGAGCTTTTCTTCTGAGCAGGGGAAAACATTTTGAGTGGAAACTCTTCTATGTCCAACAAATGCTCAAGGCGATGCCAATGTTCTCTGCTGCGTGAGACGAGAGCTTCCTGAGAGCTGTGCTTCCTGAGAGCTTCCAGTGCCGCCATGGCGACACACCATCTGGGGAAACGTCAGAAGGGAGTCAAAGATTTGCCTGATATATATGTAAGGCCAGACGACACAAACTATGTTATTCACTGTAACTGTGTAAGGAAGTCCCTGAACGAGGGGGCGATTCTCAGGATTTTAAGAGATAAAGTAACAAATGATACAAATAAGTTAAATAATTTGTTACAGTTTTTAAACATAAGCTTTCAGTTAGAAAGATATTGCACGTATATAATACGTTTTACTAGGCAGAGTGGAGCCAAATTCTTCTCTGTTACAAGATAAAAGTGAAGCTGGGAAAAGTTGCATGAGCTTGTAATCCAATGGACAGAGGCAGGAGGATAACCACGACTTTCAGGCCAACTCGGGCTACTTAGTAAGTTACCAGGGCTTGGTGAGACCACATCACAGAAGAAATAAAATCAAAAGAGATAAGAGTACTTCAACTGAGGTACATTCAAATGGCAACTAATGGACCATTGTATGAGAAAGAATCTAATATGAGATAAAAGTAACATGACCTTCAGGAGACCAAGCACATCCTGACAAACCTAAGATTATGGGGAACATGGCAAGCTTTCTGTTAAAAAAAATTCTAATATAGAAAAGATGAGCCAAATAGACTACTAGCTTGTAGAAACATCTCTTCTCCTAGGAGCATCTAAAACTTCTGGCAAGATGGCACTGTCCTGGCAGTAGAGAGAAGTAATCTTTAAATTCGTTTCTTGACCATCTTGTGGTTCCCTGTATGATAGTAGAGAGATCCACAAAACCGTTTATAGAAGCCAAGATTCTCTTTATGCAACTTCAATAATATACTCAAACCTATTTTTCTATATTTTTATTGATTTTCATATGCCAATAACAGCTCTGGTTATGATGTTTTGAAGGTGCATACTGTCATGCCTTGTTTATTCTCACTCCGGGATCTTCCTGGTTTCCCATCGTCCCTCACTGCTCCTCTTCCTTCCAACACATGACCCTTTGTTTCTCATGTCCCACACATTGTTTTGGTGATACTCTGATGTATAAACTTGTAATTTTTATTGAGAAGATATAAATTTCAAGTCTAAATATCCCATTGCCATTATCTTGGCCAATGTAAAAAGTATAATTTCTTAATTAGGTGGAATTTTTGGAGGCTTGAAAAGAGTAAATAATGGATCATTTCTCTCATGTTCTCTATTTCCTTCAAGCTTGTTTATAACCACAATACAAACTCCATAAAAATCTCATCTTTGTTCGTATAAAGAACCCAAGTTATAGGGAGGCTATTAAAATGGCAGTACTATTGTCTTCCTTTTTGGCAATAAACTAAACCTTTGCATAATAAATTTTGTATGTGTGTTTAGAGACTAGCTGCTCAGACTTATCGCAATTTATTGCTTTTTTTCATGCTGAGATATAGACTTATTGCTAAACACATTTGCTTTTTGGTACTTTGGAGCCTGCTTGCTCCTGGGTGCCAATTACACTCTGGCAGGAGCCTGAAGGTCTCCATGGAGCAGCTGGTGTCAGCATCACATAAAATATGCTCCTGAGATGGATCATTCTGCTGCTTAGGGAACACGCAGTAGAGGCTTAGCCGAAATAAAGAAAGAACAAAGCTATGGCATCCAAAAATAAAATCAAAGGGGATCAAGTTAAGGTTATTTATATATACTGTTACTGGACTCAATATTCTAAACACCTCACAGCTGTTCAAAATTTGAGAAGAAGAAATCAAGTATATCACTAGCATCTCTTTAGCTGGTGGGTTCTTGGGCCAGGTATATCTATCATCCATCTACACTGGACAGCTCTGCTTTCCTGGTCATGTCTCAGTTCTGCTTAGCAATTTGAAGTTGTGGTCAGGAGAACTGGACCTGATTTTGGTCAACTGGGTTAAAATCTCAGCTGTGCAACATTCTGACTCTCTGACCCTAGGCAAGAAATTTGACGTCTTTAATCTCTGGTTTTCCATTGATGCAGTGGGGGTGGGGTGTTGTTATCTTTGAGACTTGCTGTGGGAATTCATTGAAATAGTCTATGTGAGGCTCTAGGTTTAGCTTCCCAGCTATGAATTTCTCAGTAAGCACTAACAATTTCTATCACTTCCATGTTCCATGAGGATGTAAAGCTGAGCCACAAGTATCAGAGTAGAAGCCACTTCCTAGGTCTGGGTGTGCCCAAGATGATGGATGCAAGGACTATTGGATCTTCATGGAAACGGAAGTTTGTCTTCTTCTGCCAATGCCCACATTGCTCCATGACCCAGTGTCGAGCTGTTCTCTCACATGGGCATTTTGTCCGTATTTCCTTGTACTTCCTCACTGCGGAGCCTGTGATCTGATGATTCACAAAGGAAAACTGACCATCCATGATATCTCCAGGCAATTGTGCCCTCTGAGGGTGCATCAGTCTCCGCAGATGGGACCAAGATGTGGAAGATGCAACCACCTCACATGCAGCCCAAAACTTAACCTAAGTCTTGGACCTGTTTGATCCTTGAGGATTATTACTATTTTGTGCCTACTTTCATGCTATTGTGACAGGAAAGAAACAAATCTAAGTCTATGATCTACTTAGGAAGCATGCTATTGTGACAGGAAAGAAACAAATCTAAGTCTATGATCTACTTAGGAAGAATAAATTAACTTTAAAATTAAGAATGCATCATTTTATCAGATTCAATTTTAATTGTGTTTGGTTGTGGCTCCTGTTTTGCTTTATACATTTATAATAAATACGCTGTCTGGGCAGACAGGGAAGCTGGGCTGGAGCAGCAATGACACTGAGAGAATCATGAGATAGGCAAGATTGATGAAGAAGAAATAAACAGATCTGACAAACAATGTGATTTGGGGAAAGGATGAGTTTGGGATTCAAAAAAATGTTTGTGATTACTACTGTATATTTAAGTAAAGAAGTAGATGACAAGTAAAGAAAGAGTGAGGTGGGTAAAGTGAAGTTGTCACAGACAGCTGGTATCCTGGAGGAAGCAAGGAGTTTCGAGAACACAAACTGGGCAGGAGCCAGTTTATATCTTTCCATGTGGAGGTGAGAAGACAGCTTGTTTGATCAATGATCTTCCACCATGTGGGTTTGGGGCTTTAAACTCAGATCTTTAGGTTTAGCAGCAAGTCCCTTTTTTTCTATTTTTTTCTTTTTTCATGTTATTTTAAATGTTTTATTCATTTTATGTACCAACCACAGTTCCCCCTCCCTTACCTGTTCCTGATGAACCCATACTCCTCCCAAATCCATCCCCATCTACTCCTCAAAAAGGATGAGGCCTCCCATGGTGAGTCAACAGAGTCTGGGACTCTAAGTTAAAGTAGGACCAAGAACCTCCCCTCTGCACCAAGGCTGAGCAAGACATCCCACCATAGGGAATGGGCTCCAAAAAGCCAGTTCATGTACCAGGGATAGATCTTAGTCCCACTGCCAAGGTTCCCTCAAACAGTTTGGTCCCATGAAGTTCCTTTACCCACTGAGCCATCTTGCTGGCCTGGTATTTCAAGGGCTTAGAACGTGAATGATTAGTGGAAACTGAGTCTGAATTGGTATGAAAAAATAAAAGAGAAATCAAAAGATGTTGCTTTACAGAGGCCTTGAGCATACTCATTCAGAAAGGATTTGTCACGAGTCTATACACTTGTCCTTTGCATTGGGACATTAACCTAAGGAATAACGTATGCTAATAGCTCCCTGTTACTAAAGAATGCACTAGTGCTGAGTGCTGGCTGCTCTAGGAGGCACAGAATATGACTGGGCAGTGTCTGCTGCTTGTTTCAAGGTTTAGTGACCGAAAACAGGGCACAGAGGAATAACAGTGACGCTGCAGCCCTCCACTGCAGACAAAAACAAAACGAATCACAGCTGAGCCCACAGAAGCAGTCTAAAGCAAGAAGTCCTTTGTCAGCGTGCCCTCCAGGATCTACAACACAGAAGTGCAAACACTGATGTGACAGAAGGGTCTGGTGGATCATGCCTGGAATTCCAATATTTGGAAAACTGAGAAAGGAGCACCAGTGTTTGGATGAGCAGGGACTACCGAGAAAGCTTTGGCTGTGTTGGAGGCTACTCTTTTCTGAAAAACCTAAGCTAAATAAGGCATTGCTGAGAATGAGTGCGTCCTGGAACATCTGTACCAGCCTGCCACACTGGGAGAACTATCATTCCTGCTTGTGACTGCGCCTAGCCACTCCTTCTGTTAGAGTCTCCTTAAATGCCCTCAAGTTTCCTTCAGCCCTATATACATAGCAGGAAACACAGCATCTCGGGACGATCCGTTCTCACCCTAATGATTTTAATTTCATTTACTAAAGAAATTTAAATAATGCCCTGATATTTTCATAACAGTAATTTTCCTCTATCTATGTTCTATCAATATATCTGAAAAATTATATCGCTGCCTCTGTTTAGAACATAATCACATGAAGCATGCCATACCTAAACATTTGTGTCTTAATGCATTTTGGTATATGGTGTTATAAGGGACAAGACTTGCTGAGGATGTTAGCATGACAGTTAAGATCTTGTCAAAACTATACACACTGCAGCAGGAAGTGCAGCTTTGTGGTCCAGCACTTCTTTAACACGCACGAGACCCTGGGTTCGATCCCCAGTACTGCCAAAAACTAAAGAAGGAGGAGGAGTACCAAGAGAAGGAAGAAGTGGTAGAGGAGTTGTTCCATGTCCCACTGGTTTACTGACGGAGGCTTCTAATTCACTGATGGAGCTGGGACTTTCGGTAAAGGCTGGGTTTTTAATATTATATTGTCTTTGAATGCCTGAACATTTACTATGTTCTTTAGATGATTAAAGAGGAATTTTTTTAGTAATAGCACTACATGAATAACTCCTAAAGGTAACCCAAAACCCACAGGTGCATCAAAAAAGTAAAGGAACAGACCAGCCACCTTGACTGTCACCTAAGGCCCCTTGAGGGCACTGTGAAACACAACGCTTAGTGCAACTTCAGGACACATTATGACAAAGGTTGAGGGAAGCAGAATGGTCAAGCCAAACAATGGGAAGAACAGCACCTCCAAGCTGGAATGTGGATGCTCATTAGCTGTTCCTGGCAAGCCCTTCGGACCATGACTTTATGGTACCCACTGGGGAGGAGTGTGAAATGTCCAAAAATTTTCCCATTGTAATCTATGCCCAGAATACAGCTATTTTTAAAAGGGGGCACCCATCCAGTACAGTTCCATATTCCATGAGACACACACATTCCCAGGATGAAGGAGTAAATGTCACACCCAAAGCCAGATGGAGCTGTGCCTCGCTGAGCTCAGAACAAACAACCAAATCAATAAACAAAAGAATACAGCAAGATAAGTGATTCTAACCTTGCTACCATAAAGGTCACGAAGAGACCCATCAGCATTATCCAAGCTGGAAAACAGAATGTATTGCTTCCACAGGTGTTTCATAATAACTTGGCAGCCACAGGATGGATGCTTCCTGTCAGAATTCAAGGGTCCCCTGCAAAGTGTTGAACTGTATCTCAAGGACAAACGAACGAGCTGGCAGGACCCTACCATGACTCGTGTCTAGGAAGCCTGTTTAGTTGGTATCTGAAGGTTGAGTGCCCTTGACTCCAAGTCCAAGGATAATGGCCTGTCATTGAGTGGCATCCCAGGACTGGGTGGGTAGGGCAACGTACATTCTTTCCTGACTAACAGCTGGAGGAGTAAGACAGTTCTGGTGAAAGCCTGGAATAGTTGGTACTTCTTTGATTCGCTTTGCCAGTGACTGCAGAGAATGGTGACACATTGTGATTAGGAACGGGGTTCGGAAAATTTCTTATTTGAAACTGAAGAATGGAAATCAGAAAGGGAAAGTTGGCTGGGATATCCACCCCCAGATCCTGAGGCTCTGGTGGGCTGTTGCCAAGAGCATAAACAGAATTTAATTAAAAGGCAAACAGTTTCCATTGCTTGTATTACAACATGCATGCGCATGCAGTCTAGAAAACGCCTTTTAAAACCTCAATTAATTAATTATCTCCATCAATAATCTTAGGTTCATATTTCTGTGCTAAGCCCAAAGTAGGCACATAAGAAGCTACTTGATTAAATAAAGAATGAAATCTTAGATCCTACCACCTCTAAAAAAAATCTTTATAAGTGATTTAAAGTGACTTCTATCTCCATTTCTTCCTTCTGCCTGCTTCCCAATTTCCATAGGAAAAATGTCAGCTAGTAAGAGAAATGGGCTGGGAGGGGGTGGTGCACTCCTTTAATCCCAGCACTCGGGAGGCAGAGGCAGGTGGATCTCTGTGAGTTCAAGGCTAACCTGGTCTACAAGAGCTAGTTCCAGGACAGGCTCCAAAACTACGGAGAAATCCTGTCTCGGAGAAAAAAAAAATAGAGAGAAATGAAGAAAATATAAAATTTCATGATAGTTTGTTTTTTGCCTTTAACTTAATTGTTTTTATTTATTTGTGTACGTGTGTTTGTATGTGTGTGTGCGCATGCACACTTGCAACACCATGTACATGGAAGTCAGAAGACAACTTTTGGGAGTTGCTTATCTCCTTCTATAATGTAGGTCCCTGGATTTGAACTTGAGTCATCAGGCTTGGCTGCCAGTGCCTTTACTTGCTGAGCCATCTCACTGCCTATGTTCTGTTCTGTTCTGTTTTGTTTTATAAATCAATGCTGTGATCTTTCAATTAAAATTTAAAAAAATTTTGTCTACTATGTAAGAAAAGGAATTGTGTACTGCAAAATTTAAGTTTCTCCTAAAAGATAATGTATGCATAGAATAAAATATTAACAATTAAATTATCTCAGTAAGAGAGAAAGAGTGATGAAGAAAAATGGTTAGAGATGAAAAGCAGATTCTGATCTTATGTGTTTTTTTATATTTCTTTCAGGTTTTCTTATAATTTAGTGTGGTTTGGTTTAGTTTGCTTGACATTGTCTTACACATTGATATATCTATATTATACACCTGATTATAGATGAGATATAATGGTTATATAAATACATATTATTAGCTCTCGTCAGCTCTATACCAAAAAAAAATGTCCTTTGTATAACTTTGGATTATTTTGTTAACCCTTAATTTAAATTATGTTTGAAACCTACAAACATTAATGATGAATGAATTTTTTTCCAAGAGCAAACGGTGTTGACTCTTCTAGAGGGCACACAATCAAAGAGTCCTTTAGGGTCACTGGTGGTTGTTTTCTCTAAGGAACTTTTGATATTGTCGCTCAAATTAGCTTGCACCTTTTCCTCTTTTTCATAGCACACTGGTTTTATGTGAAAAGTTGTTTTTCCTCTCTGACTATATACAACTTTATCCTCTACTGCTTCCTCCTGAGACTTTTTTAAGGTAAATTTCCTCTTAAATCCTCATACAGGTAAGAATGCAAGGAACAAAAACCTAATTCATGAAGTTGTGTTGCTCAAAATGTTGAATTCTTGGTAGAGGGACTCAAAGGCAGAGTAAACAGCACTCTTTCCTCTGGAAGGTATAGTTTTCACGATGCTGCTCCACTTATGAACAGAGCTTCTCCCTGCGTGTTTATTCAACGTTTTCTCCTCCGGCCGTGCTTTGGCTGTAGTCGGATGAAAGTCGTCGTTATCGCTGGACCATGGACACATAGTTTCCTGTCAATTGATTCATTCATGAATTCAGCTTTGCAGTTTTGTGTGCAACTTTTCTTTTCCTCCCTTCTTCCCACGAGTCATCGCTGTGATGAGGATAATATATGCCTTTCTGATGAGGTTTGCAACATGTACATGATGAGGTTTGCAACATGTACTGTACATGCGTTTTTAATCCATGTTAACAGAGTCACTGTAGGCTTGCAGAGTACATTTTATGAATGTCATATTATTTTTACCCAGGACCTTTTTAGCCCATCTCTAGTTCTTTTGTAACAGTTACAGCAAAGATTCACTGCCGTCTGTCTCGGGATAAAATCCCATACTGCCCAAATGTCTGCCTTCTTCATGATATTGAAATCAATATCTTCATGGACTGGAGCTTGTTGAACTATGTCCTGGGATGTAGGAAATGAATGTGTTTTCACTTCACAAGGCAGGAAAATAATATAAAAAACAAGAGTGCTCCCTCTATGCTGCACTACTCCAAATGCTGCAAACAGCAAAAAAATAAAATTAAATCTTTGTCTGCATGAAATTCACAGTCTTGGCAACAAATTATATAAAAGAATATGCAGTGGAAAATGTGAGTTTAAGGTAGGATACAAAGTCCAATATTCATAATAGATGTATGGACAAAAATCATCATTTGAGATTGAGCCTAGAAACGTATAATGCCTCCTGGTCACTTTGTATAAATAGAGAGATGGTCAAAGAACTGAATTCTGGGGCCCTTTTAGTATTTAAAGGAATTAACAAAAGAACCCAAAAATAAACTACAGGTGATAAATGACAAAAACCCAAACAGATACCCCAAGGGGAACTGCTGATTGATCAAATGAGATAAGACAGACTAATTTTGAGTTTAAAAATATGGAAATCATTGGCAGTTCTGGGAAAAAAATGTTATTTGACACAACTACACTCAACTAAGGAGAGAATTAAGGACAAGGCCAGAGAACGGTCTTCTTTTCAGCATCATCTGTTATGAAGTGGAATTGATATGTGGGGCCACGGCTGGCACGTGAACTCTGGTGCAAAGACAATTCTCTGTAAGATGTAAGGCATTACAGCGCACTTTCAGACTGCTGGGAATGGTCCAAACCAATAAAGAGACTGAAATTATGGGTCAAAAGAAAAGAATTTCTGAAACATTATCCTTGAGCAGGTGAGAGGGGGAAAAAACTCAAAATATAAAAAGATACCATGGTACAAGAATAGACAACCCATCTGTAGTGCCAGGATGGAGTGATTAATTTTTGGATGCAGATGTAGGTGGAGGAGGAAAACGGGAAAAACTGGGAGATGTGGCAATAGAATGAGTGTGGAGTTCTCAGTTTGTTTGCTTTTCTCCATCAGTTAGCCTCTATTTAGCCTCCTCTACCCAGACTCTCTTCCTCTCTCCACCTACTTTCAACCACCTTCTTTGGCTTCGTACAGTGTACAATTTCAGGACACTATACCTTCCATTTTCCCTTCGTTAGCCAATCTGTCAGCTGGAAAATGTACAGTTACTTTTATTATAAATAGATTAAAATTTAAAAATAATTAATTTCTTCTGATTCATCCAATAGCATTGCCACAACACAAAAAAGAATTATCTTAATGTAGTACAAGATTGTTCATTAACCTTTGCCCACAAGGTTATACTGACCTCAGTCTTCTATACATTCCAAATACTGTAATACCCACAAGGAGCTGTTTTGTGTTTGTTGGAAACAGTTAGTTTAATAAAATGCTCTTTCACTTTGATGATGTGTCAACTTGAGAAATGACCTGTAAAATTGGTTTCACTTGTAATCTTGGTACCACTGCTATCCCCTTGGCCAGGCTATAGCATAATATCACAGCCATGTGTTTCCTGTTTACCTACACAACATAATCAGCAGGAAAATGAACTCTGAAACTGTGTGGATCAGTAGAATTTTGACTTTGGAAATGAGGGTTTAGAGCCTAAAATGCTAGTCCTAAAGGCATGTATTCTGAGTTCTCTCTCTCTCTCTCTCTCTCTCTCTCTCTCTCTCTCTCTCTCTCTCTCTCTCTCTCTCTCTCTCTCTCAGGTTGCCTTGTTTAGAAATCTGCTTTTAAATCCACAATGGAAACTACGAAAGAGTGTATATTCCTTTAAACTAGACTTAAGGGACACTAGCCACTCCATGCTGGCCTTTCTTTTTCTGCAGTAATTTGGCTCATGGAGTAACTTGCTCATACTTACATTTGTTATCTTCCCAGTACTACTTATGCACTGGCAGCCATCAATACTCAAAATGTAATTGTGAAATCTGAAAGAAAACTTGCAATGATTGTTTCTCAATCCTTCTAGGCAGTCTTTTTTTGTTTGTTTGTTTTTTGAACAGACACAAAATAACCAACAAAGAAAATCTTACACCCTGCTCAAAATTACTGGAATCACTAATACTATGTCTCATTTTTGGAAGGCAATCCATGATATGAATTTGTTTTCCAGTACCTGACATGGGTTTAAAAAATTAATAGAACCATCTTCAAGTTGGTTTATGTAACCCAAACTGTTAGCTGCACGAATGGCCCCAATTTATCCTCTGCAGCAGAGAGCACCAAGAGCTGATCAAATTTGAAGCAGGTTTAGGCTCAAAATAGTATCTTTTCGTTATCACATGGCATTTACAATAACTATTCTACATGAATCCCTTGTTCTTTTCATCACTTTAGGGGTTTCATTGTAAGCTAATTTAACATATTAGGTTATCGACTCTTTTGTTACTGTGTTGTTTATTTATTCGTCTATCGACCTATTTAGTGTGTGTGTGTGTGTGTGTGTGTGTGTGTGTGTAAGACAACTTGCAGGGGCTGATTCTCTCCTTCAACGTGTGCATCCCAGGGGTCAGTTTGAGGCCATCAGGTTTGGCCACAAGTGCCTTTACCCACTGAGCCATCTTGCTAGCTCCTGGGATTCCTTTCTTTAAAAAGATAAAAGGAAGGAAGGAAGGAAGGAAGGAAGGAAGGAAGGAAGGAAGGAAGGAAGGAAGGAAGGACGGAAGGACAGTATTCAACATTCATAGATGTTTTGATAATGAAAAAGAATCACTGTCTTCTGTCAGTTTTCCTTCACTGAGATTATTTTCATAATAAAGAAATGATCCACAGTGATGTTTGACCTAGGAGAGCTGAGGTCAGAACGCGACCTGATGCCCTTCTCACCCAGTGGAATAGCCAATCAGTCTTGCTCAATTGTAAGTTCCTGTGAGATTTCCGTCTTTGTGTATCAGGTCAAAGCATGGAAGAACCCAGCAGCGAGAGACTACATGGAGAAGAAAGAGGATGAAAGCCCTGCTCCCTACCCCAGTTCCTCAGCCTGAAACAAATGTACACATGGCTAGGTAGTTAATGTGACAACTTAATGTAGCTAAGTATAGCCACAAAGGACACCAGGGACACCTTCATTTTGCCTCTCTATAGCAGCATATTTGGAAATAAGAAAATAAACCCCAGCCTCCATACTGCTAAGCAGAATAGGTACCATTTAGTTAAACAATAGCTTTTGTAATTCCAAACCTACTGTTTAAAACCAAATCACATAAAAAAAAACAGTTTATCAAAATGATAAACTAGCTGTATAGTTTGGACTGAGCTGTTTATACAGGCAAAGTGATTTTTCAATGTCCCTCACAAACTACTTTTATTAAAACAACACAGGATATATTTAGTCAATGTTAGATTGACTTGGGAACCATAATTCCTTTCCAAAGGGTGTGCATGAGGTTGTTGCTTTGGTGCCAATAAAATCTAGAAACCAACACCAAGCTCTTTAGTAGACTGTTATTCTGAATAACTTTTACATAGAACAATTATGGTATGTGATCTGCATCTTAAACACTTTAAAGTTGTTCTTCCAAGTCACTAATTCTCAAATCTTTTCTCATTTGAGCTACTTCAAAGTATTTTATGAACATACAAAATATCAGTTGAAATGCACAGGTTAAGTATCACCATGAATAAATTATGAGAGAACAGGCCTTAAAAGCAGTGTGTTTCCACAAAGACAATTACTGTGGCCCTGATGGATCAATTATGCCTGGCGTTGCAACATTTCATGTATGAACATTTTTATATGAAAATACAATAAAGTATCATTGTTTGTTATAGTTGAAATTGAACCAAGCTTTGTCTGATTAAGGACTACACTGGACATAGTACATTTTCTTGATCTTGAGCCAGGTCTCACTATGCAACCCAGACTGGCCAACTCACTATGATAAGACCTTGGTTGTTACAATGCTGTTATTACTGGCCTGAACTACCACCTGACTAACTTTCGCTTTAATGACTGACACAAAGGAAAAGGAAATAAATTGGTTTACCTACTTATCCAGGCAATGTTGATTCCCATTAAAAGTATGTAACCATTACAAAAAAGTTCCCTCATTGATGTGGGATTTCCCTCTTTATGCTGTGATTACCATTGATTCAAAAACTGCTTTGGACCTATATAGCAAGGCAGAACTTAGCTAGGTGGGGAAAACTAAACTGAATGTTGGGAGGAAGAAGGCAGAGTCAGAGAGAAGCCTTGGAGCTGCTGCTGGAGACTGACACGCTGGAAACTTGCCGGTAGGCCTAGAGCCTCATGGGGTAAAATATAAAATAATGGAGATGGGTTAATTCTAGATGTAAGAGCTAGGTAGCAATATGCTTAAGTAAGTGGCCAAGCAGTGATTTAATTAATACAGTTTCTGTGTGGTTATTTCGGGAGTCTGGGCAGCCAGGAAACAAACAAGCGGCCTCTCCTACAACACCTCACATACTTTTCTTCACAAATGAAACACAAGTAGCTGTGTCACACACAAGAGTGCACAACTGTAACATCTATGTTTAGTTAAATCAATACACACCATGAGATCACCTGATATGTCCTCAAATGAAACCACTGCTCATTTATGTTTATTATAAAACATTTCTCCTCTAACTTCATTGATTTAAAATAGCATTCCTGTGTCTAGCTCAAAGGCACTCTCCCATTATGGTGTGAGTGTCATACTGGGAAAAAGAAGACTAGAATTCACAACGACTACAGTTGGCACTGTATGCTTCCCCATCCAGTATACTGGGTGCAAATTCAATGTGGCAAGAAGCTACAATGAACTCATTTCATGACACCCCTTAATAGTTGGCAAACAGGATTCCCTCCTGACATTAGCATCAGAATGGCTTAAAAGTAGGAAGTAGTGCTAAAAGTGGAAAAATTACTATTGAATACTAATACACTGTTGTTCAAGCAAGTAATACTATATTATTTTGAAAAGCTACCTACAACAACTTTATTTAAAGCTAAAATAAAGTCTATACAATGGTATTTTTAAATTCTAAACTCAGCCCAGTTTAGGATTCTCATTAAAGTCCACTGGGGATGAAAATATGCATGTTTTCTTTCTTCAATTTACTAAATTAGAGAAGTTTGAATTCTAGGCAATTTCAGAATTGGAAAAGCCTAATGCTAACATTTCTAGAACCTGTCAGCAACAATTCATAAGAAAAGTGAAACCAGAAACTTCATTGATTGAACAATAGCTGTGTATACTTCTATAAAACCATTCTAAACAATCTCACATGATTGGAAGATGTCCTATATAAATAAATACTTTTTGAAAAAATAAATATATTCCATTGCAATAGCTGGCAGTACTGTTTGTCATGTGGTGGTTTTAAATTAAATTCAAAGCTATTCCTCGCTGTCCTAGGGTCTTCATTGTTTAAAATTAGTAACTCCTTCAAGAGAAAATAAAAACCGGCCAGGATGTTCACCCTAACTCTCGTTCTTTGGCTGACATTCAAATATTTTTTAGTTTTATTGCTTACACTGCCAAAACAGATCTGATTATCATGGTTTATAGAGTTATTTCTCCATGTCAATGATCTAGCATCCTATATATCTACCTTAAATTAATGGCAATTTTACTTCATTGAACAATGTTATGAACCATTTGCTAATTTTATTTCTCATTGACTAGATTATGAGACTGATATTTGCCATATAGACGTAGGTAACTTTTTTCTTGATTAAAAATGTACAGTATAGCCAACTTCATTTATTACTTACTTAGTAAAAATAGTTTGATAATCCATCATGTTGTCCTATCTAGGATCAATTAATGAACTTACTCATTTGTTCAGTTTCCAGGATACCTACAATGCACTCTTTTGTGTTAGGGGATAGAATTAAGTACAAAATAAATTTGATGTGGCCATTGTCTTCAAGGAACTCAAGCCTGCCTTTAGTGGAGGATGCAGCTTCTATCACCCATGTCTTTATAGTGCTAGAGCATTTTTCCCTCAAGAAACTTTTTGCTACTTTATTTCAGACATAATCCAAACATCGGAGATATACAGATTTTCTTGCCACTTTTAAGAAACATATATGCCAAGAAAAAAATCTGTAAGCATTTTCCTTCTCCAATCCATCCAGTCCTGACTAATTGAAACAAAGAAAGATAAAAGAAGCAAATAGAAAGTAGTGAGCACCAAGTATTTGATGTTGGTTTTACATCCGTTGCAGACAAATCTCAGCACAGGTATCTTTCATAGAAAACAAGACCATAAAGGAAAATGGAAAGGAATGGTTAATGTATCAAAAAAACAACATGGAGAGAGGCTAAGAAACATCGTCATCATAGACTATAGAGCCATTTCACTTATGAAGTGTATGCAATTATAAGCAACACACTTTTGCTTGATTAGGTATTTTTTGTGTTCTAAATGACTGGATAAACACACTGGCCAAGGGAAAGCAAATAGACAGAAGACAAGGGATGGTTACTTGGGGTGAGAAAGAGGAATAATCAACTGAATGGAACAGAGGAGGTAGAGATGTATTTTAGAGAGGAAAATTAAATGTAGAAAATGTAGAATGATTACTGTTTGATTGAGCAACTCACTGTCATATTTGAATAATATGTCAATCCCCAAAGAGTAAAGATACTATAGTCGCTAGATGAAGTCCCCATCAACATGACAAAGTGACAGTTTTGCACTTGTATTACAGATATTTTCTTAATTAATTTTATTTCTGTTAAACAAAAAAATCATTTGAGGAACAAGCAATTGGTCCATATTGAAACATGCCAATCATATTCTGTGCCGCAGGAACTTTCTCACCAAAATATTGTTCATTTGTAATTTATTTCCAAAACAGAGTATCAAACCAAATGTAGACAATGCAATGCAAAGCTATGTTCTTTCATCATAGTTCATCTGGCTTGAGATTTGAAGTAAGACTAGGAAATCAACATTTTGAGATGCAGCGATCCCTTTCATACATATCCCAGTGTAAGATGTAGAGCATTCCAAAGGGCTTGCACAACTGGTTCTCATCCAAGTGTCATAGGGCTTCCAGCACCAGAGGCAATGATCCTAAAATGCACATCCTGGAACAACTAATTACTGTTATACATCTTATGACTGTAAAGCCAAAAACAGTCAATGCAAAATTTAACATGAATTCATTTACTAGGATTAATGGAACAGTTCTGACCTCACAGGCCACCAATCAAGATGGACCAAATATGTCCAGCATCTTCCAAAAGCCACATGATTTACATAACAATGGCATAAACATCATAAACTGCTGTGCAATGAGGAAACATGTTGACATGTGTCACAAGCTCTTCTAACCACAGGGAATGTCTTCAAGAATAAAGATACATAATACTTTGTACAACCAAAAATCTGAGCTGCAGCCATTTGATACTTAGGAACATAAAATTCAAATATAAATAAAAATTATATATAAATTGTTCCTACAGGAGAAACAAATATATAATTATTGCCAAATGTTGTGCTTTTATTCCTTTATTTAAAGCTGAAGTGTTTTCTTTAAATGTGTTCAGTGTGCAAAGGTTTAGAAGACACCAGTTGTCCCATTTGACTCTAGTTAACCTGGTAGTAAGTGACAAAATAAATAACATTTCATTTCATATTTATATTCAGCATTATAGCCAACTAGAAATGGTAAATAGTAACCCTTCTCCCTGGGCAGACAAAATGACAAATCTCTAAATAGATATGTCAAATGTACACAAATAGATACAAACATATGAAGATATTAAATGTATATCTTTGTGTATAAACCTGAATACACAAATATTCTTTGCCATGAAAAATTGGGAAGGCAAATAGTTATTTTACCCACAGAAGAACTATAATCAACAGCAGTGCAATTTAAGGTTTTATTCAGGCTCCATGTTTTATGTTCTGTGTCTTTAATCCCAGCACCTAGGAAGCAGAGGCTTGAAGATTTCTGAGAGTTTGAGGCCAGCCTGGTCTACATAGCAAGTTGCAGAACAGGCAGGGCTACATAGAGAGATGCTGCCTCCAAAAATCCAACGCTGTTTCTTACATTTAGTGTTGTGTTTACTAATAAAAAATGAGAAGGCCTATTTAATTTTTTTTTTTACTCAGATAAAATTTCAGCAACATCATCAAACAGTCAGAGTAAGATGGCAAATCAAGGATCACATTTCTGGGCTATTGTAGAGAAGAGTCAGGATAACAAAGAGCAGTCTCTATTCCAGAGAGAGGAGATGCATCAGCAGTTTACCAGGGTAATAGGACAAATGAGAATAGTAAGAAACAGAAGCACAGCCCAGTAAAATGTTCCCTTCAAGAGCAAACAAAGGCAAAGCCTCATCCAAAAGGTGACCCAGGTGGCCTTGATGGAAAGAGACCCAAGGATGAGCCCATACTTCTCACAATCTTCAGTCCACCTGGGGAATCTTGTGTGACATTGACTTCTTGGACCACATTATCAGTGGTCAGGAAGGTTATCTTGTCATATCAGACATGTGCAGAAGACTGTACCTGGTCACTGTCTTGAGAGGGTATCTGCTGTTTATGAAAGGGTTATGGTTGGGACTTGTAAGGAAGAAATAATCACAAGTCAGAAAGCCTGGGGTTAACCTGCCACAGCTCCTGGTAGGAAATAGCTGCCTGAGATTGGATGGAAGATAAGACAGTAGAGGCACACACAATGAGAAGCTCAAGAAGCAGGAGGTTTCAGTGGTGAAGTGAAACCTTCACTTCAGTGGTGAAGTGAAGGTAGACGTTCATTAACATTCTGTTTCTGTGGGTAGCAGGACTACAGTCACACCTACAGCTCAGACACTAGCTTGGAATTCACACCTCTTCTCAGGCGATCTACATAATTACAAAAGAAAAAGAGCAACATATCCTGAGCTTTTGTTAGGGCAGTGACAGCCTGTCTGGCAGAGTACATGACTGCTCTGGATACCAACTATGGCCCAAGAAATTGGCTATCACACCATGTAGAAATATGGGCCTACAATCCACTCTCTATTATTAATTTTAATATGCCAGGGTTTGTGGATCAGCCCCACGTTGGCACCATTATGTCAGGGTACGGTGGCAGCCCGGACCCTAAATTAAGTTTCTCGACCAGACCCCAACATAAACTATCTCTCTCTGGACTGGCGTGGAGGCATGGGAATAAAGACACAACTCACATGGCTTTATCAAGAGGGAGATTCTCAGTGGTCCCTCATGAAGTCCTGAGTTCACATCCTGAAGAATTTCTCTCGCTTTATTCTCCAAACAGTCTTTATACCAAAACTTAACTGAGGAAAAATACATTAGCATTTTGTTTTCTAAGTAACCAGGTGAGTGGCTTTTAGTCACGTCCACAACTACCTGTCTACTCTGTATGCTAGCTGACACGTAGGTTTTAATCAGCATCTCTATCAGACATCCTCCAAATTACAAAGAAAGGAGCAAAACAACATCCTGACCCTTCGATAGGGCAGCAACAGCCTGTCTGGAAGGCTACATGACCACCTCAGGTGGGGCCTATGGCTTTAGAGCCTGGCTGCCACACCATATAGAAATATGGGTCTTCCTTGTTTGTATAGTGGTTTAAGAAAAAGAAATATGGGCCTACAACCTACCCACACCCACAGTACTCTATTCTAGCACATTCAGCTTTAAACATTACCCCGGCCCCAAAATGTACAAACAGTTTGTTCTAGAAGGTGTGATGACATGCCTGGTCCACAGGCTGCCAACTCCAGAAGTGAGTCCTGGTATACAGTGAAGGGGAGCAACTGTAGAGATTGCAACTCTGTTAAGCAATAGTTCTCAAAAACCCTGTGCTCAGCACTCATTTAAACAAGATTAAATAGATGTCTCCAACTTTTATTCACCACCTCTTTTACCTAGAGCCTACAAGTTAAAGAACTCTGAGTCTGCCCCAATATATTATTTTAGAATTAATGGTGGTGACAGAGTGGATGAAGAGGTGAGTGATCAGCCACCCAGCCGGATAGCCCACTCTCTAGGCCCTCAGTAACAAGACAAAACCCGGGCCCCTCCCCCACTTGCTTCAGCTTCACTAGCCAACCATCAGGCAAACTTCCTGCAAGTAGGCTGCTCCAACACCACCACTCCCATCCTCCCATCCATTAAGTCCTGTAAGCTACAAGACCCACTCTGCCCCCAAACCCACCCATCCCCCATGACCTCAGAAGAACTCTGAAACACAGATTGTAACTGCACAGAAAGGGCCAAAACAGACCTCAGTGGCTCCATGAGACACAGAGATCAACTTCACAGAGCAGATCAAGAGCAGCTCCCTCAGACACAGACAGCAATGGCAAGGATTGAACCAAGAGGCAAAGACACTTCTGGCACCAATTGGAGAAAGAGACGGGTAGATACCAAGGCAAAAAATAACCTAAAAAGCAACATGTTAACACCAGAACCCAATGGTCATACAACAGGAAGACCTGATTATCCTAACCCAGAAAGCAGAAGAAAATGAAATTAAATATAAATTTATGAGGATGATAGAGACCCTTAAAGAGGAAATGAAAATTCCAGTAAAGAAATACAGAAAAACTGTACCAGGGAACTCCTACAGCTGACAAATACCTTCAGTAATGTGGCAGGATATAAGATCAACTCAAAAACATCAGTAGCCCTCCATATACAAATGATAAAGAAGCTGAGAAAGAAATCAGAGAAACATCATCATTCACAATAGCCACACATAACATAAAATATCTTGGGGTAACACTAACCAAACAAGTGAAAGACCTGTTCAAAAAGAACTTTAAGTCTTTGAAGAAAGAAATTGAAGATGACACTAGAAAGTGGAAATATCTCCCATGCTACTGGATAGGCAAGATCAGCATAATAAAAATGGCAATCTTACCAAAAGCAATCTACAGATTTAATGCAATCCTCATCAAAATCCCAAAACAACTCTTCACAGAATTTGAAAGAACAATACTCAACTTCATATGGAAAAACAAAAAACCCAAGATAGCCAAAACAATCCTGTACAATAAAGGAACTTCCAGAGGCATCACCATCCCTGACATCAAGCTCTATTACAGAGCTACAGTAATGGCAACAGCTTGGTATTGGCATAAAAACTGACAGGTGGAGGACAAGTGGGATCAAATCTACTGGATATTAATCCATACACCTATGAACACCTGATTTTTTTCAAAGAAACTAAAATTACACAATGGGAAAAAGAAAGTATCTTCAACAAATGGTACTGGCATAACTGGATGTCAGCATGAAGAAGAATGCAAATAGATCCATATCTATCCCCATAACCATAACTTAAGTTGAAATGGATTAAATACCTCAATATAAATCCACATTGAACCTGATAGAAGAGAAAGTGGTAAGTAGCCTTGAATGCATGTACACAGGAAACCACTTACTAAATATAACACCAGTAGCACAGACACTGAGAGCAACCAAAAATAAACCGAACCCCCTGAAACTGAGATGCATCTATAAAGCAAAGGAAACAATCAATAAGACAAACATGGCAGCCTAATGAATGAGAAAAGATCTTCACTAACCCCACCCATATCAGACAGAGGACTGATCTCCAAGATGCTGTGGGACAACAGTCTTGTTCCCGTAAAGATTTTTCACTTGTATTGGTTAAATAAAACACTGATTGGCCAGTTGCCATAAAGGAAGTAAAGGTGGAGTGACTAGAATAGGAGAATTCTGGGAAGAGGAAAGGCTCAGTCTGCAGTCATCATCCAGATGCAGAGGCCACAAGATGAGAATGCCTCACTGATAAAAGGTACCAAGCCAAATGGCTAACACAGAAAAGGATTATGGGTTAATGTAAGATGTAAGAGTTAGCTAGAAATATGCATAAGCTAATAGGCCACGCAGTGTTGTAATAATATAGCTTCTGTGTGATTATTTTGCATCTGGGCAGCTAGGAAACAAAGGAGCAGCCTCTGTCAACAAATGGAACCAACATGGGCTACTATGTCCACATAAAATCTGAGAGAGCTTGGGAAGAAATTCTAGACACAAAAGAATGGAGCTAATCATGAATTCTTGAGAAAATTCAGCATTTTCTCAGGTGGGCTCTGATTGCTAGAGACAAGCACCTCTCATTTAAGAGAGTCTTCCTAACTTAGCTTTAGCTGCAAAAACTTGTGGCTCTTTTAAAAGGCCCCACCACCAAACACTTCAATGGTGCTTATGAATAGCCAACAAAATGCTTCTTGGTAGTAGCAGGGACCTTGAAACTCCATAAAGTTATGCAATAAACATGGCTCCTGCCAGTACCTCTGTCATGAAGCTAGACTCCAAGAAAGCTGAGGAATGGGGTAGATCTAGCCATCAAAGACACAGCTTTAATCTTAGCCATATTCCTTAGCAAATTAAAGACTCGTGTAGTCAGAAAAAAAGATATGCAGTAAAAAATAGATTCAGATAAAAAAAACTCTAAATATTTTACAGTATGTTTAAAAATATACATAGGCTTGGGAAAGAAAAGAAAAAGGAGAACATCCCTAAAAGAAAGAAAGAGAATAGTTGGGTGTGGTGGCATATGCCTATATTCCAGCAGTTGGGAGACAGAGGCAGGTAGATCTCTATGAGATCAAGGACAACCTGGTCTACAGAGTAAGTTTCAGGAAATCCACAGATATGCAAAGAAACCCTGTCTCAACAAACCAAAAATTAAAAATAAAAATAATAGAGTTTAAAATAAAGCCATGTAAAGATGGAAAATACACAGAGAATCTGGATACTATATGTTATTGTGTTGTCTTTGAATTGTTTGACAGCTGAAGAAGGAGCAATAGCTGTTAAAAGACATTTGATTATAAATGCTGCTGAATTAACCCAACATATATATTTTGAAAATACTTTGACTTCAAAATTTAAGTCAAAAAATGTGTTAATTTGAAGAAGATGTTTTGCTTTTGTTTCCACAGGAAACAAAATGAGAGGCTGTGGATTCATTTTGGGCTAAGAAAAATCAGGTTTTATCAAGGAAGCCCCTGAAAAATCTCTGATAGGAGCACATGGCCCAGATGATCCAACATTTCAGAGTACCTCTATTGGAGTTTTCTCTGAGTTTCACAACCAGAACAGTTTCAAGACTGCTGACTGGGGTGATAAAATCTTACAGAATATTCCAGTCAAGACTTAACCATAACCCTAAATTTTCTTTAGGTCCCCATAAGATTATCAGCACCCCAGTCAGTAGGAAGTAGCCTAGAAAACTACACCCACATCTTCAAAAGATGGATTATGAATGTTTGTCTTTGTTTAGAATGTTGGTTACAAGTTGTTATGGATAATGGTGAGGAAGAAAGCTAAACAAAGGAGATTAGACTCAGAGTTTTTGTTTTGAAAAAAAGGGGGAAGTGCTGTGGGACAATGATCTTGTACCCTATAAAGACTTGTCACTTGTGTTGGTTTAATGAAACACTGATTGGTCCGTAGCCAGGCTGGAAGTATAGGTGGGGTGACCAGAATAGGAGAATTCTGGGAAGAAGAAAGGCTCCATCCGCAGTCATCACTCAAATGCAGAGGACACAAGATGAGAATGCCTCACTGATAAAAGGTACCAAGCTACGTGGCTAACACAGAAAAGAATTATGGGTTAATGTAAGATGTAAAAGTTGATAAATAAGAAGCCTGAGCTAATAGGCCAACCAGTTTATAATTAACGTAGGCTTCTGTGTGTTTCTTTGGGAATGAACGGCTGTAAAACTGGGCAGGACAGAAACCCCTGTCAATACCAAAAAACATAAAGAACTCAAGAAATTAGACATAAAAATACCACATAATCCAATTTAAAATGGAATACAGATCTAAACAGAGAATTCTCAACAGAAAAATCTCAAATGGCTGAAATACACTTAAGAAAATGTTCAATATCCTTAGCCATCAGGGAAATGCAAATCAAAATGACTCTGAGATACCATCTTATATCAGTCAGAATGACTAAGATCAAAAACACCAATGATAACTTATCCTGGAGAGGAGGCTGAGTAAGGGGAATACTCCTCCATTGCTGGTAGGAATGTAAACTTGTACAACCATTTTGGAAATCAGCATGGCAGTTTCTCAGAAAACTGGGAATCAACCTACCTCAAGAACCTGCAATACCACTCTTGGGAAAATACTCAAAGGATGCTCAATCATACTACAAGGACATTTGTTCAACTATATTCATAGCCGGGAAACAACCTAGATGCCCCTCAACCAAAGAATGGATAATGAAAATGTGGCACATTTACATATTTCATTCAGTTGTGAAAACAAAAATGACATCTTGAAATTTGCATGCAAATGGATGGAAATAGAAATAAAAACAACCTGAGTGAGGTAACCCAGACCCAGAAAGATGAGCATGGTATGTCCTCACTCATAAGTGGATACTAGCTGTAAAGCAAAGGATAGCAAGCCTATAGTCCATGATTCCAGAGAAGCTAAGAAACATATATGGATTCCCCTGGGAAGTGGAAATAGACAAGATCTCCTGAGAAAATTGGGAGCATTGGAGTGGGGGAGAAGAGTGAGAAGAAGGGGAGGAGGAGGAGAAAAGGGAATGGGAGAGAAGAACTTGAGGGAATGAGTTGGTCAAGAACAGAGACATACAGGAAAGAAAGGGATATCTTTTTTTCTTAATCTTTTTTTTTCTTGATTTTTGTTGAGCTCTACATTTTTCTCTGCTCCCCTCCATGCCTCTCCCCTCCCCTTCAAGCCTGTCCCAAGGTCCCCATGCTCCCAATTTACTCAGGAGATCTTGTCTTTTTCTACTTCCCGAGTAGATTAGATCTATGTATGTCTCTCTTAGGGTCCTCATTGTTGTCTAGGTTCTCTGGGATTGTGATTTGTGGGCCGGTTTTCTTTGCTTTATGTTTAAAAACCACTTATGAGTGAGTACATGTGATAATTGTCTTTCTGGGTCTGGGTTACCTCACTCAAAATGATGTTTTCTAGCTCCATCCATTTGGCTGCAAAATTCAAGATGTCGTTATTTTTTTTTCTGCTGTGTAGTACTCCATTGTGTAAATGTATCACATTTTCCTTATCCATTCTTCGATTGAAGGGCATTTAGGTTGTTTCCAGGTTCTGGCTATGATAAACAAAGCTGCAATGAGAAAGAGATATCTTGATTGAGGGAGCCATTAGGGGGCTACCAAGAAACCTGACACTAGAGAAATTTCCAAGAATCCACAGGATGACACCAGATAAGACCCTAATCAATAGTGGAGATGGTGCTTGAACTTGCCTTGGCCTGCAGTCAAATTGAAGACTATCTTAAATGTCTCCTTACTTTTATTTCATTTTTAAAAAGCAGTTTATAGATTTTGTTCCTCCTCTTACATTTATATATGTTTACGCACTTTCTTTATTGTGCAGTTTTTAAAGTATCTTCACTTTTTCTTCTTTCCAGGGTTTCCCCTATTTTCTGTCCATGTGGGATTTTTTTTATTCTTCTTTCTCTCCTTTTCCTTTCCTGTTATCCTAGTTGGATCTTGCTTTTCAATCAAAGAAGCTGGTTTGGGTCTTGATTACGTGGCTTAGAACATTCATATTTAAGGTTGTTATTGAGAAGTGTCTGACAGTTCCTTTAACAATAATATTGATTGTTTCTATGGCTGATTGTGTTATTGCTTATTCTTTTCTTCTCATCTACTCATGCTAGGGGGTTACTGATTTCTGAGTTGGACACGTGTGATTCTTTTCTACTCTGCATTTATTCTACTCTGCTCATTTATTCCTCCATAAAACATTCTCTCCTATGCTCTTGTGATTGAAGGATAGTTTCCTCCTGAAAGACTACACTCCTCAACTTTTCTTTATGACTGCAGGAGATTTTTATCACCCCATACCGGTTGCTGCCAGCTTCTTCCTGTGAGAATTTCTCTCCTCCACCTGCATAGTATGGGCATTAATTATCATCCCACACGACAGGGCACATATTGACCCACATAGGTGAGAGTAAGATAACCCCATCACTATATTTCCACAAATAAACACGGTCCTGCCTAAAGTTTAAACTTACTTCTCTCTTTCTGCATTTTCTATATCCTTTAATCCATAATAATAATCTAACACTGACATTTTTTTCTTTTCCTCTATGTTAACATTGATTTAAACAGATTCTGTGGTGAGTTAACACTAATATTTCTCAAATTATTCTATAAAATAGAAATGGAAAGAACACTATCAAACTTATTCTACTAGTCAAGAACTTACTAGCATGATATCAAAATTAAATAAGGTCAAACAGCAACAAACACTATACACCACTTTCCCTGGTGAATACAGATACAAACATTCTCAGTGATATACTTGCAAACCAAATTCAGCAATACATTAAGAACATTATACAGGATGACCACGTTGATATCATTCCAGGGATGCAAGGATGGTTCAGCATACACAAATCAATAAAAATAATAGAGCACACAAATAGACTAAAGGACAGAAATTAATGTTATCCTAACATTATGTTAGGACCCAAGCAGACATGTCTCTGACAAAGGTCATCATCAATTCATAATAACATCCTAAGGTAATTAGGAAGAGAAGAAACATAACATAATAAAAGTCCAATCTCTCTCTCTTTCTCTCTCTGTCTCTCTCTCTGTGCCTCACACACACATACACACACACACTCACATACCACACGCTACACACACATACATACCACACACCCCTCATACATACTCATACCACATACATACATGCCACACACACCACATTGATACATACCACATACACAGACACCACACACACACCACATACACCACACACTCACACCACACACACACCACACACACCACACACTCACACCACACACACACCACATACACCACACACTCACACCACACACACACCATATACACTACACACACACCACATACACCACAAACACATACCATACACTCACACCACACACACACTGCATGCACACATCACATACACCGTACACTCACACCACACACACACCACATACACATACCATATACACCACACACTCACATCACACAGACACACACATACTTAGCGTATACCCAGCCAGCATTTTACTAAATAAAGGAAAACTAAAACTCCTCCCTCTATAGTCAGGGACAGGGAAAGGGTTCCACAACCTTCATTTTTAATCAATGTAATGCTTGAAATCTTAGCATAATAAGGCAAAAGAAAAAATAAAGGAGATATAAATAAGAAAGGAAGAAGTCACATTGTCCCTATTTGTACAGAGCTGAATGCTACCTTTAAAGACCCTAGTGACTTCACCAGACATGTTTAGATCAGCTAATCACTTTCATGAAAATAGTACAACATATAATCAACATATAAATACATAAATTTTGTCTAAGCATCCTCACAGTCTTTCCCCAAAGGCAATTTCAACCAGTTACCAGTGTAACCTTTGCATTGGGAAATGAGAAACTAGGTTCAGAGGGGTTGTTAGAGCCTGACTATGAACTGACGTTAATTCGAGTTCACCAGCAAGAGATGGGGCTGCCAAGTAACGGGACGTCAGCCAACGACCCTTTTATAGTGGGTAGGTCCTTAACTCCTTGGCCATCTCATCAGTGCACATTTGGATAACCATTCTTAGCAATCAGAACCCATGCATTTGTTCCTGGCATTAGAGCAAGGGCAGTAAAGGGAAGAAAGTCCACCCAGTAGATCTCCCTATGTCTAAAGAAATAGACTAGGAACGAGATCCCATTTCTGGAGGTATTCCCCAGAGCAGTGCCAGGAGAAACTGGAAAGATTCAGGAAGTCATTTCTACCACCATCTGCTCTCCTATCTGGTCCATGCAGTGGGTGGATGGGGTCTGAGCACATAGCTGGTGTGCAACGAGCTATACCTGTCACAGTCGTATATGAGGCAGAAGCATAAGGGACTTATCGTCCTGATGCTGAGTTTAAAATATGATTTGTAGAAGTTTATACTGATGCAAAGGGTGAATTGTGGTGAGTCTGTAAAATGTCATATTATTGGAGAACTACATTTCCCAGAATACGGTTTGCTGGACATACTTAGGGTAGATTATGAGAACAGCTCTTGGGAAATTTGGGGCACAGGAGCAAAGCAGAAGCTGTTCTGTAGCTAACACATGTCACTTATCAAATGACATGAGGCAGAAGCCAGGCCTGTAACTTCTCTGTTCACCTAGATATTCATTCAGCCTCTCTGGCTTTCTGTACCAAGACCATGGTTAACTCTGCAATAAAGGAGACTGGCTCCTACAGGATCCCTGATGCTACCAAGAGGCAAGAGAAAACTCAGCAGGTCTGAGGCTCTGCTCATGCAGACCAGCTTGTCCTTGTGTTTTCCAGCTTGTTCCTGCTCTCCCCAACTTATGTCATCTCCCTCTCCTTGTTTACCTGGTCATCTTCAGTCTATAGAATCAGACAGGAACCTCACAAAGACGATGCAGCCTGGTCAGTTTCAGCAGATGGATAAGCCTAAAAACATGCACGCAGCATGCTGTCTCTTCTGCTGCTCTTAATTAACACAGATTCAATAGTAGAGACGAATATTTGGAGCCACTGAAACAAAGTATAATTCTGGAAAGCGAGAATGCCTGGAACAAAGAGACATGTCATTTTGCGACACAAATGAAGGGACTTTGAAAGGGTAGACCTCTTTCTCTAAAACAAAAGGCAAAGAGGAGGCTGGAGAGATAATTCAGTTAGCAATGTGTTTGCCACACAAGCAGAAGAACCTGAGTTCAACCACCAGCATCTACATAAAAAGGGGGGCATGTTGGCATATCCTTGTAATCTTTAGATTGAGGAGGAGTTAGGCAGACACCTGAGGCTCCTTGCTCATCTTGTCTAGCTGAGTCAATGAGCCCAAGGTCTCAGTGAGAAACTTTGTTTCAGAACATTAGGTGGATGACCCCAGAGGAATGACACCTAAGGCTGACCTCTAGCATCCACATTCACACACACCTGAGTGTATACATGCACACACACACACACACACACACACACACACACACACCTCCAAAGAGTGAAAATATTTTAAAAAATAACATGAAGAGAAAATGGATAATTCAGAAGAATGAGTTCATCATGAAGGCATTACACTTGAAAGCCACCTGGGTACACAGAGTTCTAGAAAAGAAAGAATTTCCTGATGGAAGACAGAATATTCTGAGTGGGGTCTTAGTGGGGACAGAGGAAAAGAAAGTTCCCTAGGCAACAAGTAGCAATGTGTTCTATGCATGTCCAGCATATATGATAAACACTATGGAGTCATACTACTCAGAGCCTCCTATCATTTTCTTTACTTTCCATCAGGAAGAGAAGCAACTCTAGCTGCATTAACTCAGAGACAGAAAGACAAGACAGATGATCAGAGACCTGAAGCTCACATTGGTCCCAGGAGGTAGGTTGAAGATATTGAGCCATTCTGATCTTATCAAGTCAAAGCTCACCAACCTGGAAAGGCCCATTGGACAGAAACATGAGCTAGGACAGGCGTTTCTGTTATTCTGTGAATAGCCGGTAATTGATAACAAATATTACCAACTGGGACACAAAAAACTTCACCAGTAAAGGTATCAGAGAGAAAAGGCCTAATCTCAAAGCATGGCACAATGGCAACACCCTGCAGTAGCAAGCTCCTGAGAATAGAAAGAGATGAAGGTCATGTGATGAGCTGATGGCCCTAAAGAAATGCTGTCGTTTCCACACAGGGTTTCAGGTAATCTCACGACAGCCTCTGCTTCCAGCCTACAAACCCTCACTCTCTTCCCCCAGATACGTCTCTGAAAACAATTTCAGACGCACATGCCTCACGCTAAGCCTCCCTAAGCCTGATATCCGTAGCAAATGCTTTCCAATGCTCTGTTGTTTTAGAGAAAAACCATTAGCTTTCTGTGTGCCTAATCCAATCATCTGCTCTTTGTCAGGGCGCTCTTGCACATTCTGTCATTGCCTTTCAGTTAAGTAACGTGCACTAAAGTTTGGCAAAGTCTCCAAGAACTCTCCCTAGCGTTAGTCTGCCTATTTGTGCATGCTTGCTAGTTTACCACATCTTCACAAAGATAGAAAAACTCGTGATGATGCCATTGATACAACGAATACTCACAGGAAGGTCTGCTCACATGCTGGCATCAAAATCTATGCCCAGGAGCATCCTTCCCTCGCCAGAATCAATTGCTTTCTTGCCAGTGTCACCCAGGTAAGTGCTGGGCCTCACTCTGGATTCCTATCTGTCGTTTCACTACCTCTTTCCTCTTTAGCTGTCCCTCCTAATCTTGCTCATTTTGATAACATTTTTTGGTCAAAATATCTTGTTAAGTTTTCTATAATCATGAAAGATCTCTGAGAGCCTGTTGCCTCAGAATTGCAATCAGTTTTCCAGTCTTGTCATAGATGAATTGCATGCTGTATCTGGTGTGGATTGTTAAGCCCTAAGGCATGGACCATATAGTCTCCTGTGGTTTGTGTTGGTTTTGTGTTCTTCTCTGACTTTTTAAAGAGAAAAAAAAACTAGCACTAAGTACACAGCTTGTGTTCAACAAATAATAAATAATAATCATGGATTTCATTTGCAGGTGGGATCATTTGAGAAATGGAATATTTTCATGCGAGCTTGCCAATGAATTCTCTCTCCACTCAGGAAAAATGTCCTAATGCACTCCTGTCCTGAATTCAGGTTAGATTAGATGGACAATTTATTTTTGGGATCATGTCCTAGAGCACATCAGGGTACTAAAGAAAACAGGCCGGCAGAAATGTAATGCCCCTGGGGTAATGGTGTGCTGTGTGATAACAGCAAGGGTCTATTGTTACAATGTACAGGTGTATTCCCACAATGCTGGATCAGGAGACAATTAGGTTTCCAAAGCCACCACCATCCTGCTCTGCTGAAATACGCAGAAAGGAAAGGTGCCTGCATTTAGTGGAAGTAGATATGATTTTCTTCTTCACTTTCTAAATTCATACAACATAAATTTTCTGATGGGGGAATGTGGGCCCAGCACCATGACAGGCAATAGCAAGAAGCTAATGAATAACATCCATGACCTTCCACCAAGGATCTCTCAGTCTTATGAAGTAGACAGATGTATAAACAAACAATCACAATGGTTTGTGGTGTGCTAAATGAAATGTTTAAGGGTCATTTGCCCAAAGCACTAGGAAAATAAAACAGCGTTAACTCTAAGCTTGGTCAATCTGAATTTCCCATTATATCTCTTCCACAGAAAGTGATAGAATAAGCATCACTTTCTCTGTTGGGGATACTGCATGTCGTTATACTCAGAGATCTACCTGCTTCTGCCTCTGGAGTGCTGGCAGCAAAGACGTGGGCCACACTCAGTATGCAGTTTTCTTTTTTTGTTGTGTCTTTACCTGTGTTTTTGTATTAGACTAATACTGGCCTAAAGGTTTGGAAATGCTCCTTCTGTTTCCATGTTTTGAATAATTTAAGAACTATTGGTTGTGGTTCATCTTTGGAAGTCTTATAGAACTGTGGTATGGACTCATCTGGGCTTGAGCTTCGTTTCTGTCAGAATCCTTTCATTGCTTTTCAATCGCCTTTAATTATTATGGGTTTGTGTAAGTTATTAATGTCTTCTTGGTTTGCCTTTGGTGGTTAAACCAAAATTTGGGGAACTTAGAAATTCATCCAATTTTTTAAGATTTCCTAACTTAGTGAGAAATACACACACATACACACTTTCAAAAATAAAGCTGGATGTGGGGGCTCATGGCTGTAATTCTAGCATTTAGGAGTCTGAAGCCACAATTTTGCCATGGCTTGAAAGCCAGTCTGAGCTATAGAGTGAGTTCTAGGCCATTCTTGGAATAGAGTAAGACAATGTGCTGAAAGAGAGAGAAAGAGAGAGAGAAATGAGTTAATTAAGAGATGAAAAATACTTCATTATAAATTATTTCAAAAAAAGATTTTAAAGTTACAGTGCTATAAGCCCTGAATCCTGAATATAGTTTATAAATATGTATGTAAATCAATAATTTACTACTAAAAGTGATAATAATATAGTGTAGTATAAAAGAATACATCATTGCTTGTAAATAACAACAATTAAAACATATTTTAACAATATTCAAAAGTCATAAAATAAATACTATACATGAGGTGAAATAAATAAGTTTTAGAAAAATTAGTTATGCTGTGGTATCCATCTTAGAAATATGATTGAATAGTGCTAACAGAAATATATATTCAAAATCCAAAAAGACAAAGGAATGTATGGGAGGAGAAACAGCAAATTCAGAAGAATGTATTCCTCTCTAGGGAGGGGATAACCATCAGTAAAAGGCACATGAGGAATATCAAACAGGTGTGTAACATTTTCTTTGTCTAATTGTGGACATATGGCCTCTTGTTACATAATTCTTCATGATTTTTATTTGTCTGAAATTATTCCAAATAACTTGGGCAGGCACAAACGCTATGCATATATGGGGTATACCGCCTTCAGTTCAAGGGGAACTTAGAGCTATATTTTTGTTTTTCGCTTTTCTCCCATCTAAGTAATGAGGGCTCCCTAGGAGCATGACTCTGTGCAGTGTGTGTGTGATGCTTGCTTCTCGGAGCTCTGCTTCCCATGCCTCTGTGCAGTGTGTGTGTGTGTGTGTGTGTGTGTGTGTGTGTGTGTGAATGTTACAAAGACATGCTAATAAACAATGCCACTTTAGTACACAGAAATCATTTACCTGATAAGTGTTTCTATTCCTTAAAACAATCCTTATGTAGAAAGCAGTTTGATAGTGTGTCCTTTTAACAAAACAATAGCAGTTCAGCCTGTGGCTTCCCAAACCATGGGGTCTCAGTCAGGTTTACAGTACCAGGGATGAGCTTCTGCTGGTGAGGGGTCCTTAAATCCATTTAAAAAACTTTTAGTAGCCCCTATCACTCATGCCACTACTGCAAAAATGGGCATCACTCTCCAGGATGGTTATTATTGTAGCTCACTAGGTTCCCAGCTTGATAAGATTGTTGTTGGTTTTTCTCATCTTGCGACCTACAAAGCACCTTCCAGCATCCTGAGTACCAGCTGGAATGCCATAGACCAGTGCAACCTAGTCTCCCCTTCCTTCATCAGAGAAACTTCTAAATGCAGCTTCTGGTGGCTAATACAGAGAGGCTCAAGATCAGTCAAAGTGCTGAGAATAAGTGACTATGGGATGCTAAGTCCTACCTGGGACATCTACACCATACTCCCTCAACTCCCAAGGCTTAGGAAACAGAAG
Organism: Ondatra zibethicus; assembly: GCA_004026605.1. Taxonomy (NCBI): domain Eukaryota; kingdom Metazoa; phylum Chordata; class Mammalia; order Rodentia; family Cricetidae; genus Ondatra; species Ondatra zibethicus. The sequence continues at coordinate 129,525 of PVIU01000809.1, forward strand.
ATGGAGAAGAAAGATTGTAAGAGCCAGAGGTCAGGAAAGATTGCTAGGAAGTAATGTCTCCTAGATATCAAGGGCCATTTTCTCATGAACTTATAGCAGATGCAGTTGTCAGCAAAAGATCAAGCTCAGCATGGAGAGGGGAAGGGCTCAGGAGGCCCTGCTCCTAGTTGAGATGCTATTGGCTGTTGATGGCCCTGAGGGAGAAGGAGAGGGAGAGTTTCTCCAGTGCTGTGGTCCACACTCCTGCGGATGGTGTGTTAGTTCCATCTACATATAGGAAACATTAAGTAGACTCAGCGGATTTGAAGAAAAAGAGAGAGGAGAAAAAAAGAAGAAAAAAAATGAAGTTAGAAAAGGGATGTGGAGAAAAGCAAATAGTATCTAAATACATTCTATTTATGTACAAAAAACCTTAATCATCTAATTGCATTTATATTTCCATTCTATAAAAACTGGGGATGAAGTAGAATTAGAAGCACAGATGCATTTCTTTCATTGATGTTTCCAGAAAGAAAAAAAAATGATGATGAGGAGGAAATCACTAGAGAACATAGTTTTCGGTCCAAATAAAATCCTCTTATTCTTGGGCTGTTGGTGTAGCCTGTGACTCTTAACTTTCAAAATTCAAATTTCTAAAGTGTTGTAAATACTATATAGATAAATAAAACAAATAAACAAATAAAAAAGAAATAAAAATTATTAAATTCTGGGCAGTAAGATTTAAAGGTGTCAAGACAGAATTAGTTCTTACAAGTCCATGGGAGTGCCTCATAAGGTGTCACAAAGCTATAGACTGAAAAGAGTAAGGCAAACATAAGAAATGAATACCCTCTTTCACAGAAAGAAAGCCATATGCCTAGGGAACTTAGCATTTGTAGCAGATACGGTTTCCCAAACTTCCGGCTCTTGCCAACATTCCAGGAAGTGCAGAGTCCAATGCTGCACCTACAGAAGGAAGGAAAGGAGCTGAGAGGCTTCATTCCATTTGCCTGAAGGGGCTCAGCAAGGGTCTCTCACTTGCTCTAGTGCTCTCATACAAACTACGGGATCGGAATGCAGATGGAATTTGTGCATGCCCAAGGCTCTGCTTGCCTGAGCTGCCTACTCTCCACCTAGTGATGGGGTGGAGGTGGGAGATAAGCCAGCAGCAGTCACTTCCCTGCAATCTCGGAAGCAATATTACCCCCCAGGGAGCAAACGTTCTTATTACAATGCTTTGTGGGCCCCCAAAGAACCGTACTATATAAAAAGATATAAAGTGTGCCTGTGGTATTAAATTTTCATGGGACAAGGGGGATCAACCATGGGAGAAAATGTCTGAGTTTCCAGAGGGAATGAGAATGAAAACAATACAAAGAAGTTGAGAAAGTCTCCTGTGTTCCAAACACAGCATACAAGTCTATTTTAAGTCGTTTTTCAGACTTTACATATAAACCCCAAATCAGAACATATGTTTCTCAGTTCTACTAAATGTAAGTTTTCCAGCACCAATGGGTCCTTTCTTTTATGTGCTACAGGAAGGTTTCATGCTGGTCAGATCGTGGATTTTAGAGTCAGGCGGATGTATCAAGTTGGCAAGTTAGCTCAGTTATTCATAGTGTTTGCGTTAACATGGACTCCCTTGGGTTTCATCTTACTTATAGGACCATTGAAATAATGAACTTCAATTGTATGTGAAATGTTAAGTAAAGATGAGGCCTTTCCTCTACATTTGGCTACTAATTTCTTTGAATAGTAAATCTCTTCATTAGCAAGAAGAATGCAAAATAATTGGTTAAAATAAAGGTCCTTTTACTTTAATAGAAGCCCCAATTGTCTTTTACTTTTATTGGTGCTCTTTTCAAGTAGTTGGGATATACGTTTGACCACTCAGAAAAATAAGATAGACTGGTGATTTAGCAATGGGACATGTTCAGTTATTTTGAAGGAGGAAAATTTTGCTGTTCTGTCTGAGGGTGTTACTATTACTTAACTCACCAGTCTTCTGCCTCCAGTGCTGAAATCACAAACATGTGAGATTGTGCATGAGGCTGCAGTGTCAAAGGAGGTCATAAGAGGGTGTCATATCCCCCTGGAGCTGAACTTAAAGCAGTTGTAAACTTCTCAGTGTGGGTGCCAGGAACTGAACTCCGGTCCTCTATAACACCAGTATACACCCTTAAGCATTGAGCCACCTTTCTAGCCCCAAATGAGGGAATTTCAAAGATGTATAAGTTTATTCATTTTGTGTATGTGTGTGTGCGTGTGTGTATGTGTGCATTGAACATCATATACATGCAATGCCTGAAGAGGCCAGAAGAGAGTGTCAGATCTTCGGGAACTAGAGTTACAGGCAGTTGGGAGACACCCACTGTGTGCTGAAAACCAAGCCTGCATTCTCAGCAAAAGCAAAAGGTACTCTAATTTCCTAACGCTCTGAGACAGAAGTAAAAATCAAAGGTGTCATTTGTTTTACTCATAACCATCAGTGTCCAGAATAATTTAAATTTAAGTAAAAGAATTAATCATATCAAGAGAGGAGAAGAAGGACAAAAAAGTGTTCTCTAATAATCAAAATGTATTCAATATTTATGCTTCTTGAATTATATTGATAAATATCATCATCACCATCATTTATGCCCTGGTAATACTTTAGCGTGCATGGGCAGCCCATTGATGGTGGTTCTCCAGTTGTTCCTATCCTGGGCAATCCTAGATGATTGTGTTATTGTTATACCCAAGGTCCCACAGTCTTCCTTTATGCTGTCTATCTAGCACTTTGGGGGCCTTTCTCTTCGCTTTATCCCATGTACTCCTCCAAGCAGTGCTGTCTTCAGGTATCTGCCATCATTCATTCTCATAACATGGCTGAAGTATCTCAGCAGTTTACTTCCTTCTGTAGATGGAGATGTTTCGTAATGTCATCACTGTGCAGCCTATCTCTTCGTATGACACCTAGAATCCTCCTGAGACATGCCATCTCAAACACATTCAGCCACTGTTGTGATGAGCGTTTCATTGTCCAGGTTTCAGAGTTGTAAAAATGGCCACTCAAGAAAAGTGTCTCATATACTTGTAATATTCTTGTTGTCATCATGCTGACCAAACCTTTCCTAGTGCCTGGAATACTGCACTCTGTATCCCTATCCCCCTCTTGACATCTGAAATAGTTCCCTCCTTCGAACTGAGGTTTCCTCCCAAATAGACAAAGCTGACTATTTACTTGAGGTTCTGATTCTTTATTACAATGTTAATATCCCAGTGTGCCCTTTCCCATGTGTTGTATCTCGGTCTTCTCGATGTTTACCTTCATACCAAGGTTTTCACTGACTTCCACCACTCTATTTACCATGGCCTGCAGCTCATTTGGACTTTCAGCAAGCAGTGCTGTATCATCAGTTAAACACAAGATAACAATTTGCACACCACCCATCCACATGCATATCTCCTCATCCTCCAGGGCTGTTGCTGTTATTAATTCCAGGAATATATGAAAGAGTAGTGATGAAAGGATGCATCCCTGCAACACTCCTACGATTGTCTTAAACTGGTCACTTAGTTCTCCACAGACTTTGACTGATGCAAAGGTATCTTTACAGGCATTGTCTAGTATTCTTATGATTTTCTCTGGGTACCTGTAGAACCCCATTGTTTCCCAAAGTTCTTTCCTCCAAATGTTATCGAATACCTTCCTGAAGTCAATGTAACAGACATAGAAGCCTTTTCCAAATTCTATGTATTTTTCTGCCAGTTGCCTCAAAGTGAAGATCTTATCAATTGTGCTCCTACTAACTCTGAATTCATACTGGGCCTCTACTAAGATCTCCTCTGTTCTGCCCTTGATTCTTTGTATAATAATGGAAGAGAAGATCTTGCTGCTATGGCATAAAAAACTATTGCCCTGTAATTTGAGCAGTACAGCTTGTCCTTCTTCTTATGTATGGGAATTATAAGTGAGTACTTCCATTCTTTGGGAATCACCTTGTGTTCCCACATCTCTCTGAAGAGTCTGAGAAGTGTTTCCGTCCCTGAGCCTATTGTAGCTGCCTTCAGTTCCTCCACTGTGATGTCATCTACTCCTGGGTACTTTCTGCAGTTCACTCTCTTGACAACTCCCTCCATCTCGCTCCTGTCAATAGTTAATATTTCCTCATCCTCTCAGGTGTTCGAGTGGCTGCCAAAGTGTTCTGTTAATAGCCTCACCCATCTTTAATCACCCAAATCTGAGGAGCATATCTGGCAGTTATCCCTCCGATAATAAAACAAATAAAATGTGTTTTATTATGGAGTCTGGCCTCTCCGACCTCTTTGCATATACCTTGTATATACATATCTCTATCCTCCTTTGCTCTTCTTTTTAACCTCCCTGTATAGATAGTTGTGGTGTTTTGCTGCCTGTGGATTGCCTCTTCGTTCGCTCTTTAGCTTCCTCCTTTCTTCCACCAGGTTGATCATCTCTGCAATAAGCCATTCTACTAGTATTGCCTCCTGTGTAACTCTTTTGATTTTCTTCCATGCGTTTTCTATATTTGTAAAGGGTTGTTTAATTACTTCCCTGATCTTTTTTTCAGCGGTTCTCTTATACTCTCTCCGTACAATTGGGTTCATCAGGTGGTATGACCGATCTTCCAGTTCATCTTGCCTGACATGCCTCTCCTAAGTTACAGTTGCATGTTGCCCATAACAAGTTGGTGATCTGACCCTAAGTCTGTATTAGGAAATGATTGGCTGTTTTAGATGCTAGGTAAGAGTTTCCTGCTGACCAGATGTAGTCACTTTGGTTGTATGTGCATTTGTCAGGGGATTTTTCCACCTAGCATCTTGATGGTTTGGCCTGCTTGAATTTTGTGTTGGATCTGTACAAATCATTTGCATAGCAGAGGTCACACAGTCATTCCCCTCTGATAAAAATCCTTAATACAAATACTACAACTCAAAAACATTTCAGTGTGATTGATGCCTTTCCCACTCCATTACGCTAAGTAAAGCACAACTCTGAGAACTATATTTGCTATAGTTCAGCCTTAAGACTCATCTTTCTTTCCAAAAAAGAAAAGAACAAACAACTAAACTTGTTCCATAATTTAGATTCTCTAAAAATTATTTTTAATTCAGACATAGTATCTATATGCATAAGACAAACAAACCCTCACCAATACATTTATATTTCAGAAACCTTTTTATCAGAACACTAAAACTAGAAGTTATGCGATTCTTTTATGCTACTACAATCTCCTAAGATCCCTCTTTACAATGTACTGAAAGGAACATCACAAGTAGAAAGGAATTGAAAATGTTATGTCATATTCACATAAGCTAGGTGTGGTAATGCAAAACTAATTACAGTGCTGGAGAGGCATAAGCAAAAAGATCATAAGTTCCAGGCCAGAATGGTTATACAGCAAGACTGTCTCAAAAAATCAATAAAAGAGGAAATTATGTACATACATGTAGAATTCTGAAGAAGAACTGTATATCTATACACATCCATCTAAATCATACCCTTATGGACATTTTTGGTGTGAAGCATCACACAGACATTATATGCAAGTATGTTTTATATCTTTAGGGAGAAAGTAATGTCATTTTAACTGTACATTCCTCCCCAGTCTGAACTGCAGCAATTTAAAACTAACCTGGAACAAGTCTGCAGAAGTGACTCACGGGTGAGATGTTGCGTGATGAGGTTGAGGTGTTTCAAGGCCATCCTGCCAGCAAAGCAGCTACCATCTGCATCAAACTGGCTGTGCCAGCATCCGAGAACCACTGGCTTTTGACTGTTGGCATGCTTTCATAGAAGGGGGGGAGGGAGTGTCTCAGGAAAGTGCTAGGGCAGAGGTTCTCAACCTTCCTATGGCTGTGACCCTTTAACACAGGTTGTAGTACTTCCAACCATAAAATAATTTCCTTGCTACTTCATAACTATAACTTTTTACTACTATGAATCATAATGTAAACATCTGATATGTAGGATATCTGATATTTAACCCCCAAATGGGTCCCGATCCACAGGTTGAGAACCATTTTGCTGGCGTAGCTAGACTGGGAAAGGTTAATTGAAGATGGGGTCCATCTGTGTGCTATGGAAAAGATAGCATTTGTTCAAGTGGAGATTTTTCCAGTGCAGCTGGTTTGGGGTCACCCACTGTCCTGTAGGAAGCCCCTCACCCATAATCCACAAGAAAGTCAAGTAAACTCATTATTGCCCCAGTTCAACTTTGGTGGGATTATACTTTGGTGAGGGGAACCTCCTAAGGAGGAGGCAGATATTTGCATCTCCCCAAGGAAGGCATTTTGCACAGCAGAAGGAAGCAACAAAATTGGAGGGAAGCCATGCTTCCACCACGTAGCAATGAAAAAGTCATCATTTTTAGTTATTGGCAGCTGTTTATTGTAGTTAAGTACAAACCTCTTTGTCCGGAACATTTTCATAATTTTAATCTTACCTGAAGTCATGCTCAGTTTATCTGAAGAACAGAAATGGGCATCTTGTGGGAAATGGACACAACTCTGTGCTGCTCTAGGATGAGCATCCTCCACGGGACTCATCTGAAGGCACAATATCTAGTCAGACTTTCTGGATCACAACCCATGGGATATTAGAGAAACTAAGCCTTTCAAATCCCAAAGTGATGACAGAAAAAGCAGAATGCCAAAATTACTTTTATGTTTCTTCTGCTTGTTGAGCCAACATGAACGTTTCACTAGAAGCTGGTCATCATTGGGTTAAATTTGAAAAATGTCAAAACTGTCCTTCGTTTGCACCCTGATTACTTAATTTCTAAGTTTTGAAGTACCTTTCCTAAGTTTAAGATACGTCTGGGTTCTGGCTAATTATTGCCATGAGTATGCTGGGGAGGCTATTTTGTTCCATTGTGCTGCAATTAGACTACAGAACCAATTATTCTATGCCAATCCAATTTTCCACATAAATGGTGTTGACAGCAACTGATACAGCCACTAAAGTTGAAAACATGGTCAAACTCCTAGCTGGAAGTTTAGCCATTTTATTCTTTCAGCTGAGTGGAACAGCATCTTTTTCCTTTTTCTTAGTTAGAATCTGGCAAAATTGAATGGTCACCTTAATTTCTAGGAATAAAAAAGGGGAGATGCAGGAGTAAATCCTATCATTGCTGTGACCATGTGTCTGGAAGAACTGATGGAAGGAATTGAGGGTTTGCTTTGGCTCCTGACTAGAGATTTTATGCTTGGCCTGAGCTCCATTGATTCTGGCTCCATGGGGAATTGAGTTATGACAATGGAAGCATGTGAGGAGAAGGCAGTCTGCCTAATGGTCAATAGGAAATGGAAAGAGAATAACCAACCAAGACTGGACATAGCATCCAAAGGCATAACTCCAGTGGTCCACATCCCACAACAGGACCCCATTTCCTAAAGTTGCTATAACCACCCAAAATATTATCACAAGCACTCAACACATGAGCCTATGAGAGATATTTCATACTCAAAGATATCACAAAGTGTTGTGGGATATGTGTTTACACCGTAAAGATGTGTCTCTACCCAAGGAACCTCCAAATTTGTTTAATAAAGAGCAAAATGGCCAATAGCTAAGCATGACAGAATAGACAGGACTTCTGGGGAAAGAGGACTCTAGGAGGAAGAGAGATGGAGACACCAGAAGATGCAAAGCAAATCTGACATACAGTACTGATCCACATGACAGACCATAGATTTATAGGTTAATTTGAGTTATAAGAACTAGTTGGGGAAAACCTAAGCTACAGCCAAGCTTTCATAAGTAATAAGAAGTCTCCATGTGGCTATTTATCAGCTGGCGGTCCCAAAAGAAAGTCAAATAACAAGGCATTCAAATGAAGTGATGATTTCACAAGAGAATGTGAAATGAATCCACACCTAACTGTCTTCATAAAACTCAGAACTTAGAGAAGCATTTCTGCACTGCTGAGTTCTCCTCTCATTTAGTTGTTTGGGACTAAAATATATTGACACCTGTTCACTTAGAAGAAGCAAAATGCATAGACAAATCTGACAGACTACTGACATAAGAAACTGAAAATTCTCAGAATCTATGGTGATCTGTTTATTTTGAAGAAATTTATAAAAATAATTTGCTATCATTCACATGAGAATTCTGATTATTTTCAAGTTTAAGATGCTATAGCTTCTGGGTTAGAGATAGTGGTTTCTGTCCATTTTCTCTCTCACTGCTGGGCCCCCATCTGACTTAACCCTGTGAAGGCACTGAGCACACTGCCACAGTCTCTGTGAGTTCATATGTGCATCGGTCCTCTAGTGTCTGAAAGGCACTGTTTCCTTGGTGTCTTCCATGCCATAGCTCTTAGACAGAATCATTAGAACCAATACCCAGAAAGTCCTCATTTAGTAACAGCCCGCCTTTGCTAGCCAAAGATCGGCTTTAGTGTACAAAGTCAGTGAAGGGATGTTTGTGTTCATTCTCAGCCATGAAAATGAGTAAATTAGGTACGGTAAGATAAGGTCAGAGGGAAGAAATACAGTTTGTTCCTTTTATGTCTTCACTACAGACATCATTGAATTGCAGCCCTAAGAAATGTTTTGATTTATTTTCTTTTCATTTGATTTTGTAACCTATTTGAAAGAAGTTGGTTTTGACCTCACAGACATCACAGCAATTGCCTTCAGATTCACAGATAACAGCTGCCATTTTTAATATTACACAGGGTCCTTACCCCAACCCACCATGATCTGTGAACCCACAGTCTAATTTCAGACCTAGGGTCACAAATCCCCCTTTGTCTGGCCAAGCTCTAGACCCATGACTTTAATTCAGCCCCTTCCTGGTTGAATTAAACAGCTCATTGACTAGCTTTATGTGGCATAACTCAGGCCTGTATCTCCTTTATCTGCCCAAACTAAGGAAGGCCAGATTAGCATGCCAGACACACAGTCAAAGGAAGAAGTTCACCTGTCCAGATGAAATTACAAAAACAACATGAATGTTCAAAATAGTAGGTCTCCCATCAAACCCTCTAGTCTTGTAGTAGAAGTGTTCTCTAATGCTAACTACTTAGATAAACTCTGGGATACAGAATTTAGAAGAACAATCACATACTTTATGAAAAAATTCAAGGAATTTAGAGAAGACACAAGCCAACACATCATTGAACTTTAAAAGGATAACAAAGCAATTCAAATAGAAAAGAACACTGAAGAATTGTTATTCCATGCTTCAAGATATATTATAGAGCTACAGTAATTTTAAAAACACTATTTTCTAGCACAAAATAGATATATAGATCAATGGGAAAAATAGAAGACCCAAATATGAGAATTTATAATTTTAGCCATCTGATGTTTGACAAAGGTTCAAGAAAATACACACTAGAGCAAAGATGATATTGTCAACAAACAAAGCTGATTAAATTTGATGCCCACATACAGAAGGATGAAATTAGATCCATATCTAGCACTTTGTACAGAAACTAGATCCAACTGAATCAAAGACTTTATCTTGAATCCTGAAACACTAAAATTGCAGTACCCTACAAGATATAGAGGTAGTAAAGGACTTTTTAAACAAGTGTTCATTTGCCAAGAAATTAAACCCAACATTTGGTAAGTGGAACCCCATAAAGATCAAGCTTCAGGTGGTGGTGGAACATGCCTTTAATTTCAGGACTCAGGAGGCAGAGGCAGGCAAGTCACTGTGAGTACAAAGCCAGCTTGGTCTCCAGACTGAGTTCCAGGGCAGTCAGGGCTGCTACGCAGAAAACCCCTGTCTTGAAAAACAAAAACAAACAATCAAACTGTTGGGATCCAGTGCTAGCCCAGACCATAAATTATTTCTCTCGACCAGACCCCAACATAAACTCTCTCTGAACTGGCATGGAGGTGTCAGAATAAAGACACAACTCACATGGCTTTATCAGGAGGGAGATTCTCATGAAGTCTTGAGTTCACATCCTGAAGAATTCCTCCATTTATTCTCCAAACAGCTTTTATACCAAAACATAAACTGAGTGGGAAATACACCAGCATTCTGTCTCCTAGGTAACCAGGTGGATGGTGTTTTGTCATGTCCGCATCCACCTGTCTGCTGTGTATGCTAGTTGTCACGTAGGTTTGAATTAGAATCTCTATTAGGCATCCTCCAAATTACAAAGAAAGGAGCAACAACATCCTGACCTTTTGTTAGGGCAGTGACAGCCTGTCTGCAGGGCTACATGACCACCTCAGGTGGGGCCTATGGCTTCAGAGCCTGGCTGCTGCACCATATAGAAATATGGGTCTAAAATCCACTCTCTCTTATTAATTTTAATAAAATCTGTGCTTCTGCAACAGGACAGACAGATCATGGCTGGCTTGGGCAAAGTCCTCTTCTTTTACCCAAATTTTCCCATCTTTGGAACAGGCATTCATATATGCAAGCTCCTGTCTTAGGCATCTGGGGAGAAGAAGCTTCAAACCCATCATTGACTGCTGATCTCTGTAAAGAAAAGAGATTAGTGGAGAGAAATATACTTTTGGGCCCTGTGTCTCATAGCCATACCTTTTTGTCAGGATAAATTATAGTGCTTTATGAATAATCATGTTCCCAAAGGCTATAGTCTCCTGTTTTAAAGAATAGAATTGCCTGAGTTGAAAATGTTTCCTCCGCTGATTTAGAGCACCACTTAGATCTAAAATTCTTAGCACATGCATCAACTCCCAACATTTACAGTGTCACAACCTCTTTTCAGTAATTGCAAATAACAACAAGTCAAAATCATAATTTTTTTTGCATCATCGGTCAATACCAAATCTCCAATTATCTTTTTCCATATCATAGCTTGTATTGTCGGTCAGTACCTACTCTCCAATTATCTTTTTCTGTATCATAATTTCATATTTTGTTGGTCAGTACCAACTTTTTAAAATTGGGTCAGTACCAACTTTTTAGCACCATTGGTCAATACCAAAATTTTTCTCATTATCTTATATGCAGTTGTAAATATCATCTCATTACCGGTAAGAGTATAATACCATCTGCTGTTATCAAATACCATTTCCAGTCTCTGAACAGCAGTTAAACCCTTAGTCTGCCCCTTCTTAAGTGAAGAGGGGTTTTAGTCATTTATTATTTCGAGTCTTTCTTTCCCTGAGGGGAAAGCTTAGGTCTTAGTTCTCAGGTTCAATATTTTAATGAAAATGAGTTCTGTGTCTCAAAGACTGAAACAGTCAAATGTTCAGTCTGCACCTCAGCTCTAAAGCAAACAGGATTCAATCTGGAGAAAACTGTAGTCTCTGTGGCCAGGTCATCTCAGCAGGGGCTCTGGGTCTGTGTATGTCCCAGGTGTCTGGAAGCAGCTCAGCATCTGTTCCTCAGTGCAGCATGGCACCCTGCAGTGTAGAGTGGTGGTAGCAGGTCCTACGAGCAGGCACTCCTCTCTGTGCTGGGAGGGAAGAAAGGACCATGGACTCTTCTCCCACTCCTTTCTCCAAGTCCTCTATGGGGGTGTTTGCAGCTATGATGTCATCAGGTCTGCCACTCCTTTACTGTACATGCAGTCATCTCATCCAGCTTTATTTTCTTTCTGTGAAAAAACGACATAAACACATCCTTGACCAGAAATATACAGGTCGGGTCTTTTCATAATTTGTTGCAAAGGCTTTTCCACCTTGCCTTAGCAAATGTCACTTTAGTGCCATTATGCCAGATCTGTCTGCAACTTTCATCCTCTTAAGTTGTTTTCAATGAGCCATATCATGCTCCATAATTTCTTTTTATTATTAACCATATATGCAGTTCTTCCATTGGAAGAGCCATTTGCAAAATTTAGCATAACATTCTCCTTTAAGGGATCTTTAGGGATCCTTTAAGGGATCTTTAGCTATAACACTAGCAAAATATAGTTGTGCAAATTGCAGCAACAATCATCTGGTAAAAGTTATTACTCTGGCCTTTGGATTGAGCAAATATAATTGTCCAAGATTCATTATCTTAAAATTATTAATTAATCTATTGTTTAGTATATGAAACATTGATCATATTCAATTCTCTACTAACCTATCTCCTAGATTCCATCTTGCTCTTTTGTATTAGATAAGTTGCTGCTTTAAATTAAAAGTTTAATATCTTAACTAGCAAAAATGAGAATATGTAGTTACAAAAAGGATTTTGTTTTTTATAGAACTGCTGTAGAATAAGTTTTATACTTCATACACATACTTGCTATAGCTGAATCGTAATTAATATACTGTACTTGTTGATTATTATATACTTTATCTATTGATCTATACTTTACCTGCTTGTGTGCCTGTCTGGCAGCTTCTATAAGCTCTATAAGCTTCTATAAGCTCTCTATTGGAAATTGATTTGTTGCTCCCTTTAAGAATTTTATTTGGTAGCTCAATATCTCCCATAAGAATATTACAACTAAGGCTTTAACCATTGTATATCTAATTAAAAGTTTGTAAACTATCCTCTTCTTAAGTTGCAAGTCTGCCTAGCTGATAGGAAAATGGAAAAAAACCCAGCATATTTAACTAATGATCCTGGCCTAATTAGACATCAACATGTAGAAGAATGAAAACAGATCCATATTTATCTCTATGCATAAAACTGAAATCCAAATGAATCAAAGATCTCAACAATAAAACCAACAATACTGAACCTCGTAGAAGAAAAATTAGAAGTATGTTTGAATGTATTGGTAAATTTCAAACACACCCTCAGTAGCATAGACATTGATAGAAACAATTAATAATCAGATCTCTTGAACTGAGAAGCTTCTGTATAACAAAGGACATAATCAACAAGACACAATATCAGCCTACAGAATTGGAAAATATCCTCACCAATCACCAATCCACTCCAAAAACATAAGAACTCCAGAAATTAGTCATCAAAAGAATGAATAATCCAATAAAAATATATGTTACAGACCTAAACTGAAAACTCTCAATAGATGAACTTAAAATGATTGAAAGACATTCAAAAATTGCTCAAATATGACATCCTTGCCCATTGGAGAAAGGTAAATCAAAACAACTCTTAGATTCCATCTTATCCCTGTAAAAATGACCAAGATTAAAAATACTGCTCACAACTCATGCTTAAAAGAATGTGGGGTAAAAAAGAAAACTCTTCCATTGCTGGTGGAAGTGCAAACTGACACAGCCTGCTTTGGATCCTAGTATGGCGAATTCTCAGAAAATTAGGCAACAAACTACTTTAAAACTCAGCAATACCCCTTTTGGGTGTATATACAAAAGATGCTCAACCATACCATAAGGACACGTGCTCAACTATGTTCACAGCAGAATTACTAGAACATATACAGAATCTGAAAACAACACAAATGCATCTCTTCTACACACATGATAAATGAGATAGCCGCAAATACCATAAAATATCTTTGAGTAACTTCAATCACACGAATTGAAAAATCTGTATAAGAACTTTAAATCTTTCAAGAAAAAATTTAAGACATCAGAAAATGAAAAGATCTCTTATTCTCTAGGGAAAGTAGAGCCAACATAGCAAAATTGACAATCTCATTGAAATCATTCTACAGATTTAGTGCAAATGCCCATTAAAATTATAACAAAATTCTTCACAGACTTCGAAAGAACAATCCTCAACTTTATGAGAAAAGACAATAACTCAGGATAGCCTAAGCAATCTTAAAATCCTGTACAATCATGGAACTTCTGAATGCATCACAATCTCTGACTTTAAACTTCATTACAGAGCCACAGTACTGAAATCAATCCTTGGATACGAATTCACATGCCTACAAACAGCAGACTTTTGACAAAGAAGCAAAATTGTGAAATGGAAGAGAAATATTTTAACCTGCTTATTTATTTTTAGTTGTCTGAAGCTGCAGCTCTCTGAGGCTACCTTATTTGCAAACCTGCCTTTCAGCTTCCAGCTGAAGCTGCGCCCAACGGCAGGGGGTAGGACATAGGCTTTCTTTGTTTGCTAGAATGCCTTTCTGAGCTCTGATGGGCGGATTTTTAACTTTCTTTTATATTTTAACTTGTAAATCATAAAATTAGGAGAATTTCTGAATCTTCTCCTCTGGTCTATAGACTGTGTGAGGTTAAATTTGCTGTCTATACTTAACTCTTGCTCCTGCTTGCCTTTAACCTGCAGGTGGGTTACATTCGCTGACTACTGTGTGCACATGGTGCCTCTTTCCTTCACTTTTCCTACCCATTTAGCAAGCAATAAGAGTTGCAATTCTGCATCTATCATGCTTACAGATTCTCAATAACTCTGCCATTGTTTCTGCTCCACGCTCACTCCCTTTAGCTACCAACATATATAACTGAATACTTTTTTCTTACACATTTTTACTCCTGATTTAAATTTTGTTCTGCTTTATTGTCTAAGCGCACATTACTCACATATCCACTGATTTTTTCCTTGCAGGTTCCTCATGCCTGGTCACTTCCTTGTTTTGGGGGGTTCGCAGATCAGCCTCACATTCTCCATCCTTTCTGTTTCTTTGTCCAGCTTTTCTCGAGGTTCAGTGGTCAGCCCCACATTGTTGGCACCATTACTATGGTATATATGGTACTGTCTGTTTGCTCTACCCAGTCCAGCATGGCAGAGCTGCTTGCACCTCTGAGCTGCGCACACCACCCTACTTCCAGGCACACAGCTAGTCCACATCACCATTAAGCAAGCTGCAGCAGTCTGCTCACTAACCCCATCCAAATGCTTGGTTTCCTGAAAGAGTCAGAGTTTGTGCTAGCAGCACAGTCCACAGCCAGGAAGTTGCCATTTTGAAACCACGCAGCTGCTACCAGTAAGACCTCTCACAAAGGAGCTGCAAGCAAAACCCATTTGGAGAAAAAAATGCCGCTAAACTTTGTTTTTTAGTGTCTAGAATTTCTTTTCAAGCTTTCTCAGGTTTTACATGGATTTAGTCCACCACACTGGTGCCAATTTGTTGGGAGAGGGGCTGCTTGCTCGTCCCAGCTGCCCAGCCATGAAATAACCACTCAGAAAACCATATTATTTGCAACACTGCTTCACCCATTAGCTCTGGCTACTTATTGGCTAACTCTTACATCTTAATTTAACCCATTTCTATTAATCTGTATATCACCATGAGGTCGTGGCCTACCAGCAAAGTTTCAGCACATCTATCTTCAGTGGCTCCATGGTGGCTCCCTCGCAGCTCCTCCCATTGCCTTCCTTTTCCCAGCATTCAGTCCAGTTCCCCTCCCACCTACCTAAGTTCTGCCCTATCAACAGGCCAAGGCAGCTTCTTTATTCATTGACCAACAAAAGCAACACATAGACAGAAGGACCTCCCACACCATATGATAGTCTGGAAGGAAAGGGAGAAAACAAGTCTTGGGCCAAGACACACCTTTGAGAAAGAACTCTGGGTGTGTCTTGGTTTCTGTACAGCTAAGGAAACAACCAGGCAAGGGAAGATGAAACCCACAGAATGGGAATCTTTGTCAGCTATAACCTGACAGAGGATTAGCATCCAGAACAAAGAATTTAAAAACCAGTGGCTCAAGGGGAAAATGACTCAGTTAAAACAATAGACTAAGGATTCAAATGGAGAGTTCTCCATAGAAGAAATTTTAAAAACGTATAAGAACTCAAATATTGTCATCATCTTTGGTAGTTAGGGGAGTGCTAATTAAAACTACTTTGAGATTTCATCTCACCCCAGTCAAAATGGCTAAGGTCAACAAAAGGATTAATACCAAATGCTGGTGACTTTGAGGAGGAAAAGGAATACTCATTGGCTGTTGGTGGGTATGCAAACTGGTGCAGCCACTCTGGAAATCATTATGGGGAAACTTCAAAAAGCTAAAAGTAAATCTACCATGTAACTAAGCTATACCACTCCTGAGGACTTCACATCGACTCCACATACACTTGCCCAGCAATGTTCTTAGCTGCCCTATATGCAATAGCCAAAACATAGAAACAACCTGAAAGTCCTTTAACAGATGTATGGATAATGAAAATGTGATACATATATACAATGGAATACTATTCAGCTATAAATAAAAACAAAATCATGAAATTTGCAGGTAAACACATAAACCTAGAAAAGATTGTAGTGAGTGAGGTAATCCAGACCCATAAAGACACATTCCATGTGTTTTCTCTCATCTGTGGTTTCTAGCTCCAAATCCACACATGTGAGTATGCATTATGGAGGAACCCCAGCAACCAGGAAAGTACAAATGGACCATGGGGAGGTTTGTGTGAGAGGAATATCAGGATATGGGTGGTATGAAGTGGGAAACAAAATAACTGGGAGGTGGCTCCACCTGAGGAGGAGGGAGAGGGTTAATATAGAAGCAGAAGGAGAGATGAGAAGCAAATACATTAAAGATGTTTGGTAAAGCCTTAAAGTCTCAGGGAACTATATTATTTTATATTTACCTATAGTTATACAAAATGCACATAAGTGTGTGTACACGTGCTCATGTGTGCGTGTGTGTGTGTGGTATGTGTGTATCTGATCTAACCTGAAAACCTCTTTCTTGTTGTCTGGCTCCCATAATACCAAATGATACTATGCAAGCTGCCAAAGTGGGGAAGCAATTAAGTGCTCCTACCCAGTTACAACATCTATGAACCATGACAATGACCAGCATGTCAAGACAGACATGATCATGTGGTAATTGGCAGTCACATTTGGCAACTGGCAGTTGGTGGCAATCAATAGCTCTCTAATTGGACTGAAGGCCCACTTAACAGAAAGAAAATCATGCCTGGTACTGGAAACCTAGCCAGTTTCCTGGGGCTATCAAAGTCATGGACTCTAAAAAAGAACCTACTACTACCATTTTGCAACAGAATCCCTTACCACATTCTAAATCTTATCCCTATACTCACAGATAAGTGTAGCTGCTACCCCTCATCAGAGAAGCCTCTCTTTACAGTAAACAGAGACCATCATGGAAAACCACAACCAGACACAATGCAGATCAACAAACCATGAAGCTCCAATGAAGATATCTGCATCAAGGCCATAGGTTCAGGGAACATTGTAGAAAAGGAGGCAGAAATATTTTATAAGTCAGAATACCAAGAAGTCTGCTGTACAGTGTCTTTTCTAAAAATATCTGCACAAACAACACCAGGGGAAAAATTGCAGGATCCAATCCCTAGACAAAGAAGTACAGGTTGTTACTGACTTCTGAGATAAAGACAATTATCTCTCTCAGCAACAAGCATCCTTATTGGCTGCCCATGACATACATACACACACACACACACACACACACACACACACACACACACACACACACCAAAAACAAAGTCAGCAGATTGTATTTTTACATATTAGTGCATTCACATGTATGGATTCATATATATTTCTATATATGAATGTATAAAACCTAAGAAAAAAATCTATCAACTTGAGAGTGAAGGAGGGCATGAGGGGGGGATTCAGTTCAGGGAGGGTAGCTGGGACTGGAGTGAGAAAAAGCAGAAGGGAAAATGATTAGTTCTATTTCAATTAAAAACTTTACACAGAAATAAAATATAGACTTATTCTGAGCCACAGCAGCCAATGCTGCAGCAGCAAATGAAATTTGAAAATGCAAGTAACTTCGCATGACAGCATAAGCTGGTTTAGAAGGTGTCTGTGGATGGGGAGTGTGCAGTAAGTAGAAAATAGTTTGGCTTCTGGAAGCTCTAGAATTAGATATGAAAGATTTAGTGAGTGAAAAGCATCCTGGAATCCAATCCTCTCAAATATTCATCTTCATTCCTACTTATTAAGAAGCCATGCCAACCAGGGAGAGATATAGAGAACAGGAAATGAGGTCATTCTGCTCTTTTTTTGTTTATGTGGTCATATTGAATATTTCCATCTGAAGGTCCATAATATTGAACTTGAAAATTCAATCTACAGATAGAACTACTTAGAAGGGAATTTTCTGCTTGATTCTTTACAAAACTATAAATAGGTCCTTAGCATCCTCTTTTCATGTGATACGGGACCTTAGTCCATGGTATGATACTGCCCTCTGTTAACCTGTGTCTTCCCACTTCAGTTAACCAAAACAATGCAAATCTTCGCAGACATGCCAGAGATGTGTTTCCATGGTGATTTTAGCCTCTACCACTAAGCTGTATGGAGCTTTAAAACTATTAGGTTCTTACCTGGAAACACTTTGGACAATATCTGAAGACATTTCAAGCTTGCGCTGTTCTTTGTGGCATCTCAGGAAAGCCTCTACCAACTGTATATGTTCTACCTCTATCCAGACAAGCCCCTACACAGGGTGACCACTTCCGTGATTGATGCCTTCATTCAGACCCAGATCTGAAACCATTGTTCTCATAACTCACTATTAACTCACTAAAACTATGTAGTAAGAGAAGCGGGCCATGTTCCCAGCTAGCTTAACCCCCAAAATAACCACACAGAAATTGTATTAATTAAATTACTGCTGGGTTCATTATATCTAGCCTCTTTTTGGCCAACTCTCACATCTTGATCTAACCCATTTCTATTAATCTGTGTTTACCATGAGATTGTGGCTTACAGGGAAAGATTCAGCATGTCTGAATCTGGCGACTTCATGGTGGCTCTTTCTGCCTGCTTCTTTCTCCCAGTATTTAGTTTTCTTTTTTCTGCCTATCTAAGTTCTGCCCTATCAAAAGGCCAAGGCAGTTTCTTTATTCAACCAATGAAAGCAACACATAGTCAGAAGGACCTCCTACACCAAAACTACTTAGCCCATTTGAGGCCATGGTGTAACTTTGAATCTGGCCAAGTCTGCAATTAGTACTTAATGTAAATCCTCCGTGTCTATTCAGAAATAAAATGGAAATAGGAAGCTAAAGCAAGATCAGGAAGAAACAGATGGCCTCTTGACCTCCGAATGGCCAGTATTTGTAAATATTTGTAAATATCAACCTGAGAAAATAGTTTAACACATGAATACTTTCTCTTATTAGAATCTCTAACATAGCTACAGTGAACAATAAAGAAGAGAATATGCTAATTTCTTAAGTTATTTGACATAATTTGCTTCATGTGCTTTCACATTGAGCAATTGCTTGTGCAAATCAAGGCTGCTCAGCTTTATTTGTTGCGTTTTCTCTGCTGACATTATAGTCCAGCAATATGACTATAAACTTAGTAAAAGCATGCACCAAGTGTTTTATTTTCAATACAGCAGCAATTTCTCTGCTTGGCAATCACAGAGAACATGAAGAACCTTTAATATCTAGGGTAAATGCTGGTGACATTTTCACGTTTTTCTCCACCTTGTCTTCTACAGCTTTAACTTCTCACTTAAATTGATAAGGAGGAGCCTTGTATGGTAACAGGATTGAGGCAAGGGATGGGTAGTGAGAATAATAGAATAAAAGGAGGGGACATTTACAAGTGTAAATTTTTCCCATT
Source organism: Ondatra zibethicus (assembly GCA_004026605.1). Lineage (NCBI taxonomy): Eukaryota > Metazoa > Chordata > Mammalia > Rodentia > Cricetidae > Ondatra > Ondatra zibethicus. The sequence continues at coordinate 148,862 of PVIU01000809.1, forward strand.
TAAAGAGATAGTAAAACCCTGCTAAGAAAACTCAGAATTCGACAGCCCCAAAGGTGAATTTGCCAATGTCAAACCCTGTCTCCAGGTGGTTTTCCTTTTCCTACAGAGACAAGATTGTCAGGACATCAAGCACCTGACTGAACTCTGCACACTGCACTGTGAATTCCAGGCCTGTGTGTGTATCATTCTCGCCATCTGTTTCCAATTTAACACGCTCTTTCTCTCCAGATAGCCTTACACATAGCGGAACACACTGTATGTGGTGACCCAACCACGAAGGATGTGACTGCTTCACTGCAGTTCTCCCTGCACACGCTGCCTGCACAGGCACATGGTGGCCAGGGGCTTGCCCCAACCACACATTCCCTCGTGGTGAGCACACACTGAGTCTTACTAAGCTGGTTCACCCTGATCATCTTACAAGATCTACAGGTAAAGTCTAGGCAACCTCATGAATATGGAATTTTTATGGAAATGAATATTAACTCTGGAATGTAGACCAATGAAGAAACAACAGATGTAAATGAGGAAGAAGGGAGAAGAAGAGAGGCCAGATGGTTAACGCCCTTGTGAAAAATGGAGATGAATCGCAGCACAATTGTTCTCTTGGTAGGAACAGAAATATTGTGGTCGGAGGAAGAATTGATGGCCGGCTTTGTCTTTTCCCAACCCCTGTGATTCCAGTTCCTTTCTGCCTTCATGCTGACTCAGAGATATTTCAGGCCCACAGAGTCTCATGTGTCATGGAGCAAACAGTGAACTACACAACAGAAAAGTAGACCCAACCATGAAATCACATTTGATATGAATGGTTGTTTGTGCTTAGAAAAATGGAGGGAGGGAGGGAAAGGGAAGGAGTAAAATTTTAAAAGCTCTTAAGATGTTCACAGGAAAAAGATTGGCGACAGGAAGAAAGGCTAATGCCTAGAGCGGTGATTGCCTATCAAAACTCTCAGAAAGTGCCAAAAGTTCAATTTTATAAATAAATCGGCATTGACCCACCCAGCTACAATTAAATCTGCATTAAATCCCATAAATTTTAAAAGATTCAGGTTGTCCAAGATGTGCAAACACAAACATGCTACTGCTGTAAAGCCAGTGTGCACAAACTCCACAGATTTTCTGTGTAGTTTAAGATAAGGATTCTTTCATCTGTAAAATGACATTTATAATAGCCCAGGCAGAAAAACAGCATAACTTGTAGCTATAATCTGAGTTCTCAAAATCAAAATATCTCATCTATGTAAAAGTTTCTTGGAGACTAAAATAAGAATAGAACCAAACATGACTGGCACAAAAAAAAATCAATGAAATGATTCCTAATGATAGTCTGCTATACTCGCAGACTGGAGCCTAGTGTAATCATCATCAGAGAGACTTCATTCAGCAACTTATAGGACCAGATGCAGACACCCACAGACAACATTAGGACAAGCTCAGGGAATCCCACTGAAGAGGGGCAGGAAGGATTTATAGGAGCTAGAGGGATCAAGGACACCTTAAGGCCTTGACCCACAGACGCAACCAGCCAGGGCTCAAAGGGCCTGAAGGGACAGCCAGGGAGCCTGTGTGGGTCTGACCTAGATCTACTGCATATATGCTATGGTTGTACAGCTTGGTGTTCTTGTGGAACTTCTTTTGTTTTTTACTCTCTCTTTTAAAAATATTTTTGTTTATCCTTTGATAACTTCATAGTGCATATAATTTATTTTGATCAGATTCACTCCCTATTGCCCTCCCTAATCCTCTCCTACTCCCTCTGAACCCTTTCTTCTCAGTAAGTCCCCTCATACTTTCGTGGGTTTTTAATTATTTTTTATTGACTTTATTGAGCTATACATTGTGGAACTTCTAACAGGGGCAGCACGCCTGTCTCTGACTCCTTTGCCTGCTTTTTAGCGGACCTTTTTCCTATTGGGTTGCCTCATCCAGCCTTGATATGAGTGTATGTGCCTTGTCTTATTGTAACATGATATACCATCTTTTGTTTGACGCTCCTGGGAGGCCTGCTCCTTTCTGAAGGGAAGTGGAGGAGGAGTGGATGTGGGGAGAGAGGAGGTGGAGGGAGGACTGGAAAGAGAGGAGAGAGGGGAAACTGCATTCAGGATATGATATATGAGGGAAGAATAAATAAATAAATGGATATAACTAATTAATTAAAGAACTAAGAAGGAAGAAACCAAAGAAAATTGACTTCAAGACTTATTCATGATTTCTTCCCCAAACAATGTCCTTTAATGTGAAAAGGGAACTCATAAACTCTTTGTAAAAGGGAAGAAAAGGAATAGGAAGAGGAAAAGCTGGATTTTTATCATAGTTCCACTTGGTCTGAGTCCAAAGGATTTGATGAGTTATTAGTCTGTATGGCAGCTAGAGTGAAGGGATTATTTACATAATTGTTATCTCCAGGTCATCCAGTAAGTTCTATGTAAACATCAATCTGACTGAAATCAGTTTATCCATAAAATGAGCCTAACAACGCTGTCTATAAAAACCCACAGAGAACTCCTGGTAGACGGTGGAAGTAATTATGTGCGCTTTGCAATAATACCACACTTGTGCATAGTTGGCCGCTTCTTTCGGGTGTTAAGGCACTGACTCAGGTCCAAACCCAAAAGCTTAAGCAGACCCTGAGTCCGGCACATCCACCTTGGCCATGTGCTGTTTTGCACATGTGAGCAATTAGAGTGTGATTTAAAGCAGCACTCCCCGAGCAAGTCTTTGTTTTCCACTTCCTACAAATGAAAGGAAGATGTATTAGGCTTGGAAACCTTCTGTTTTATTTACAAATATGCTTTATAGTAAATTTTGGTCATCCAAAAGTGCAAAAGATAGAAGAATTGGGAACTCTGAATAGGAAGGAACATGCCATTGTAGTTAATCCTCAGCAAACAGATTATGACAAACATAACTTTCTTCATCAAGAGGTACTTTAATAGGTAGCATCAGAAATGCACTACAGTCCAATATGCCAGAGTTGAAAACAGATATTACTATTATAGCACTTGAATTCTAATTTATAATCACATTCAGAATAAATATTTTAAAAATCAGTATAAAATATAATTATATCCCTTGAATCCAATTTTACATGTGTATATATATTTATTCTAAAATAAGTATTTTAAAAGCCATTTTACAGTTTTTCCATGGGTTCAACTTAGAGGCTAAAAATGATTTTTTTAAAAAATTCGAGGACAAAGAAGGAGAAAGAGCTGGAAGTTACAGTATTTTAACAGTAAGATATCGATATTGGGAACAGAGGAAGTGTTGAGTGAGTGAAGTCCTGAGTTACCATGTTCATTGTTGGCATGGGCACAGCCATAACCAGGACCAAGGGCTCAGACTCATAGAAAGTCAGTCTTTTCCCATGTGGGTCAGGTTGAGAATTGACAAAAGCTTCATCCTCTGACCCAGCTTTGAGTGTTTACTTAGATTGACCAATGTGTCAACTGTGGCTTCTTCCTCCCAAGACTGCTCACCTACAGAGACACAGAGACCTCCTACCAAGACTGGTTCTCTCTTTCTCTCTCTCTCTCTCTCTCTCTCTCTCTCTCTCTCTCTCTCTCTCTCTCTCACACACACACACACACACACACACACACACACACACACACACTATTTTGGTGACAACTCTCTGGAACTCTAGTCCCCACAATAAGCTTTTTTTCCTATAAGTTATTTTGGTCATGAAGTCTTATCACAGCAATAGAAAAGCAAATACAAGAGCAATCTATACCCAAGTGTACAATAGTGGCACACTTACATCTCAAGGATAACCAATAGCTACCTTAATGAACTTAAGGTACACTCAATAGGACTGAATTCACTGCTGCTGCTATGAACCTAGTGAACTATCCATGGCTAATAAGGTCATGAACCTCAGAGAAGAACCTTCTACTGATACATCCCTAAACCTATATAACTCCCAACTGTACTTTACATATCTATCCTTACATCCACAGATAAGTATAGTTCTTATCTCTCATGACAGGAGCTTCATTTTGCAGAAGATAGAGCCCAGCATAGAAATCCACAACTGGTCAAGTGCAGAAAACAACTGTCTTTGGGGTGCCCATCTCCAATTGCTTCGTCTACAACACAATCCCTCCACTTAAGGCTCAGAGAATACCGTGAAAGAAGGGGCAGAAAGATTAAAGAACAGGACCAGGAAATCAACTATGAGAGGGTATCTTCTCTATATGATAGGGAACTGCACCCATAAAATCTTAACAATGTGCTCACCTAAACAAAACCTGCACAACGACAATACCAGTTGGCAACCAACATGGTTGTGGGAAAACATGTGAGCAAGATGTGACTGTCTTGCCAAATAAGGTACCGAGCCACGTGGCTGGCATAGACAAGAATAATGATTTCTTTGGGACTTAACAACTGCAGGAATCCTCTGACAACATAACACGGTATATTTATACATACACATTGACTTAATTTGTATCTATTGCTGTGACAAACACCATAACCAAAAGCAACCTTAAGAGGAAAAGGTTTATTTGGTTTACACTTCCACATCATAGTTCATCACTGAGAGAAATCAGGGCAGGAAGTAAAGCAGGACCCTAGAGGTAGAAACTGAAAAGAAAACATGGAGGAACATTGCTTACTGGCTTGCTCCTTATGGTTTTCTGGGTTTTTTTTTCCTTTTTTTTTTATTACTTAAAAAAATACCACTCCAAATTCCCACTCCCTCCCCTCCTCCCAGTCCCCTCCCTCTCCCTCCACAGACCCTACCCCCAACCCCTCCAACCCTAAGGGAGTGCCGTGCACCCCGCCCTGTGGAAAGTCCAAGGCCCTCCCAACTACATCTAGGTTGAGCAAGGTTTACATCCAAAGAGAATTGTATCCTATGAAGCTGGTATATGCAAGTAGAGACACATCCCAGTGTCATTATCAATGGCCCTTCAGTCTGCCCCAGCTGTCAACCCCCTTCAGAGGGGCTTGGTTGTTCCCATGCTCGTTCACTTCCAGTCCAGTTGGAGTTGGTGAGCTGCCATTAGCTCAAGCAAACTGTCTCAGGGGATGACTCCCTCATGGTCTTGAATTCCTTGCTCATAATCTCACTCCTTCCACTCTTCAACTGGATCTTGGGAGCTCAGTCCAGTGCTCCGATGTGGGACGTTGCCTCTGTTCCTGTTTGTTGTTGGACGAAGGTTCTATGGTGATATTTAAGATAATCATCAGTCTGACTACAGGGTAAGGTCAGTTCAGACACCCTCTCCTCTATTGCTTAGGGTCTCAGCTGGGTTCATCCCTGTGGGTTCTTGGGCATTTTTCTAGAGCCAGGTTTCTAACTCCATAATGGCTCCCTCAATCAAGGAGTCTCTTTCCTTGCTCTCATCTCTCCCCTTCCTCCATCTCGACCCTCCCATTCCCTCAAGTTCTCCTCAATCCCCCTTCTTCCTCTCCACCCCTGCCCCCCTGCTCCCAAATTTTTGTCTGATTCCATTTCCAAGTGGGTCTATGTATGTTTTTCTTTGGGTTCACCTTATTACTTAGTTTCTCTAGGATCTTGAACTATAGGCTCGTTGCCCTTTGTTTATGACTAGTATCCACTTATGTGTGGGTAATATGGTAATATTCATTTTTTGGGGTCTGGGTTACCTCACTCAGGATGATGTTTTCTAATTCTGTCCATTTGCATGCAAAATTCAAGATGTCATTATTTTTTACTGCTGAGTAGTACTCTAAAGTGTAGATGTGCCACACTTTCTTTATCCATTGTTCAGTTGAGGGCATCTAGGTTGTTTCCAGGTTCTGGTTATTACAAATAATGTTGCTATGAACATAGTTGAACAAATGCTCTTGTAGTATGATTGGGCATCTTTTGGATATATTCCCAAGAGTGGAATTGCTGGATCCTGAGGTGGGTTGATTCCCAGTTTTCTGAGAAACCGCCACACTGATTTCCAAAATGGTTGCACAAGTTTGCATTCCCACCAGTAATGGATGAGTGTTCCCCTTGCTCCAAAACCTCTCCAGCATAAGCTATCATTAGTGTTTTTGATCTTAGCCATTCTGACAAGTGTATGATGGTATCTCAAAGTTGTTTTGATTTGCATTTCCCTGATAGCTAAGGAAGAAGAACATGTCCTTAAGTATCTTTTGGCCATTTGAAATTCTTCTGATGAGAATTCTCTGTTTAGTTCAGTACACGAGCTCCGTGGAGACCAATACTTGGTGGACATAGGAGGTGAGACAACAGTGGCCCTGGGACCCGGGACCCCTACTCCCTAAAACCTCCATGAGGGAGAAAGGCCAGCCCCGTCCCCAGGTGCCTTCGGCATACCTAGCACCAGCAGGGAGCTGGTCTGCTAGACAGCCATTCACCCCTCCCCAAAAGCGTCGTTCCCTGAGAGCTCCATGGAGACCAATTCTTGGTGAACATGAGACATAAGAGTTGAAGGAAGAGATGGGAAGGCGCCAACATCCTAAAAAGCAACATGGTACCACCAGAACCCAGTGGACACACAACAGGAAGACTTGGTCATCCTAACCCAGAAGATGTAGAAGAAAACGACTTTAAACGTTACTTAATGAAAATGATGGAGACCATTAAAGAGGAAGTGAAAAACTCCCTTAAAGAAATGGAGGAGAAGACAAACAAAAAGCTGGAAGAAATTAATAAATCCCTCAAAGAAATCCAAGAAATGTAGAACTATTCCCTGTTCCCAAACCTCACAAAAGAACTCTCTGTAATTACAAATAATAGGGACTCAAATCCTCCTAAGAATGAAATCAGTTCCTCAGAAAGCAAAGGATGTTCACATTTATTAGAAATATGGCTTCATTTTATTGCTTTTGTTTGTGTGATTGTGTGAACACTGGGGATAAAATCCAGGATTTCTCATATATTAAAAAGCACTTTACCATTGAGCAATTTAACACGGCTGTTCTGGGTAATTTTGAGATCCAGAATTGCTGTATGGCTTATTTAGCAGTGGTTATGCCATTAAACCCAAAGACAGAAGGATCCCAAATTTCAGAGGCACAAACCTCCTTCAATTCTACTAATGTTCATATTGACCAGCTACTTTTAAATTAGGTCAACTAATGGTGTCAAAACTGTATCCAGTATAGCTGTGGGCAAGATCTAGAAAGAGATGTCAATTATTTGTCTCCTTGGTCCAATCTCATTTCCTTTCATACAAAATTCACTTGCACCTCCTTTTACCTGTAATTTTTGATTCTCCCTTTGGTCCTTGTATTTCAATTTTCCCTGATTCACTAATCCTTTAAAAATATCTATCCATTCTTTTAGAATTGTGCATATACATAATGTGTTATGGTCACATCCACATCCTCATTTCCTCCCTCTAACTGCCCAGAGTTCTTCCCCCATGTCTCTCTCTCTCTCTTTCCTTTTCTCTTTTTTGTATTGACTGAATCCAATTAGTGCAGCCCACATGCACATGGATGTGAGACTGACCACTGGAGCATGCACAACTTATAAGTGGTAATACCAGAGGAATATTACTCACTCCATCAGCAACCACCAAATTCAGTAACACTTCATATAGGGGTAGGGCCATCCACTATCCATGCTGTAACTTTGATTGGCTTAATCTTATCCTAGTAACCATGGTTACTACTCACGAGTACAACAGCCATGTCACGTCCCAAAGACAGAATTTCCTATCATTTCTCTTCATTCTCCAGCTCGTACATTCATCTTTATTTATTTATCTTTATTTTATGTCTATGAGACTTTTGTTTGCATATGCCTATACATTCTACATGTGTGCCTTAAGCCTGAGGCTTAAGAAGAGGTTGTCAGATTCGAGAAGGCTGGCATTAGGGATGGTTGTGAGCTACTATGTGGATGCCAGGCAGTGAATCTGGGTTTAGCAAGTGCTCTGAAGCACTAATCCATCTCTCTAGCCCCAGTCTCTCACATTCTTTATGCCCCATCTCTCATAGCACACCCTGAGCCTTACTTGGGAGGTTGATACAGATATCCCATTTAGAGCTAAGCACTTCTAGTCACATATTCTCATCACTTAGGCCAGTTATGAGTCTCTGCATTAACTGATTCCCAATGCAAAAAGAAGCTTCTTTGATTGAGGTTGAGAACATGCTAAATAAATACTTAGAAATGTATAAAGATAAATACTCTCAAGGCAGTTTGACAACAAGGACATTTATCAAAATAAATTAGTAGGTTTCCCCCTAGGTACTATGACCACTCTAACCATTGGCTTTTGACCAGGTTTATAATACCAGGCATGAATTTCCTCATGGAGAGCAGGTCAGGAATTCAACAAGCGAGTAATTGGTCACCCATAACATCTGTGCCACTATTGCATCAATGTGATATGTGTAAATGTTGTATAAGTAGTTATCGGTTTGCATTGTTTAGGGAGTGGTGACCAAAAATACACTGTCCATGTTCATATGGATGCATTTCTTTAAATGTTTTGAATTTGGGGTTGGTTGAATCTGTAAATCTAGAGGCCATGAGTGCAGAAAGCCTACAGTGCTCATTTTCCCCTGCTTTGAACAGAGGTAGAAGTGATAAAATGGCATGAATCTGACCAATTAAATTGAAGAAAAAAGTATTGGGATGAAAACAATGACTACTAGAAAAGGTTTATTTTCCAATTAAATCCTTACATGTAACTGTTGTGGTTGCCCCCTTTCTCTGCTTTGACTGCAAGAAGAAAATCCTAATCCAGGAAACCCCAGTGTCATGGAGTTGAGAATCCCACATGCAAAGGCAGCATCCCAGTACCATGATGAACACTGGAACCACTGTTTTTATCTCCAAACCAAGGCACCGGCACAGAACTGCTTCCCTCCAGATTTCTTCCTATGTGAAAACCTTTCCTTCTTGTTAGCTGTATTGTTTGACACTAAGCAACAGTGCATACGCTTGCACATCAGGAAATTCAAGTGAAAACCCAAGCTGAGACATTTGCTAGTGGGCTTCTCATGCCCCATAAATATGCTTCCCTGATCTCATTGTCCCCATCAACATTTCTTATCTATTCACAGATATCAGCAATTTTCTTTCTACAATTATTGTGAGATTCTTTGTCTTTATATTACATATTGACTAATCTTGTCCTCAAACCTCAATATTTGTTCGGTGACTAAAAAAAATTTAAGCTGGGTGGTGGTGGCACATGCCTTTAATCCCAGCACTTGGGAGGCAGAGGCAGTCAGATCTCTGTGAGTAAAAGGCCAGCCTAATCTACAAGAGCTAGTTTTAGGACATCTAGGGTTGTTACATAGAGAAACCCTATCTCAAAAAAACCATAGATATTTAGATAGATAGATAGAATATTAAAAATTAAAAATATGTCATATGATAGCAATTTTAGTAAAAAGATATGAAGACTGTCTAGTAACACTAGCACAGACTTGGAAAGACATAGATGAAAATGTGTTAGACTAATTGTTCTCAGCCCTCCTAATGCTGCAACCATTAATACAGTTCCTCATGCTATGGTGTCCCCAACCATAAAATTATTTTCATTGCTACTTCATAACTGTAATTTTGCTACTGTTGTGAATCATAATGTAACATGACATGCAGGATAGCTGATATATGGCCCCTGTGAAATGGTCATTTGACCCCAAAGGGTCGCGACCCGCAGATTGAGAACTACTGCATTAGAGAAAAGGATACCTACCAAAGGGTAAAATAACGGCTTATTCTTGTATGTGTTGAGGTGGAACTCTACCTTAAACATTTCCATGTTCTAGGCAGAGGAAGGATACTTCAAATGCTGGCACGCTGAGGAGCTGAGGAGTACAGAAGGTAGAAGTGTAATCAAGTCCAACTCGGGCAGAGAAATAAAAAGTTCAAACTGAAAATGCACCTCAGGATTAAGAGACTAGGAAACCTAGAAGATGGATTATAACATCTGAGAATAGAGAGGATCCCAAGCTGAAGATAAATTTATTCTTTAAATCTCCAAGATCCCTGCAAGGATTCTGAAAATACCCTGCCTGCTTCCTCCAAGACAGATAGACATTTTAGCATTATGCAAGTGGGGAAATTAAAATGAGACAAAGCAAAACAAAATGAAAGGGAGATTTTCCAAAATGTTGGCTAGAAAATGAGGGCTTTATAAAACTGAATCCAAGAGACATGAAATATATGTGCTTGCTCTAGTGTGTTTCTCTGGATCTGTGATAAACTACTGACCAAACCAGCTTAGGGGAGGAAAGGGTTCATTTGGCTTACGCTTTCATGTCACAGTTCATCATCAAGAAGTCAGAGCAGGAGTCTGAAGCAGAGACTACGGTGGAAAGCTGCTGCTTACTGAACTGAGCTCCATAGCTTGCTCAACTTGGCTTTCTTAAACTATCCAGGACCAAATGCCTGGGGATTGTACTGCCCACAGTATGCTGGGCCCTTCTACATCAGTCATTAATCAAGAAAATACCTCACAGACTTGCTCATACATGGACCAATCAATGGAACAGAGGGAATTCTCCAACTGAGGCTCCTCTTCCGGAGCCAACAACAAACAAACCAGCATCATTCCTCTTTAGGAAAAAGGGCTAAAATCAGTCCAGAAACCATTATTAGACTTCAGAGAAGACCTTTTAACTAAATTGTGACAAGCAGGAAGAGTTGTCTCCTGCCATAACTCAAAGAAAGGCACCACTACATTGCTCCTGAAGCAGGGAGCTGCAAGGCAGTAGGAAGGAGTATCTCTTGCTTTGTGTGCAATTCTGAAACCAAGCAAAGCAAAGCACAAACCAGGCCACCTCTGTTCCGTGCCTGTCTCCCCTGGGGCTCATTATCTGTACCCTCTCCTTGAGAAAATCTAAGACATCACCAACAAGGAAACGAACTGCAGGCACAAGAATTCTAAATTCATAGTTTCCGTTGTTCTTGGTCTATCTAGTTGAGATGAAGAAAGTGAAGTAAGGATGACCTTACTGATGACCTTATTAAAGTAACTTGGAACAGAAATACTATCATTTACATGATGGCCGCTCCTCTAAGCAATTAGCCCATGGAATTATCTTGTAGCTTGTCTCATAGATATTTCATAGGTAACAACAGCTCTCTCTATCTGAGCAATGAGAATCAGGATGGAGAGCTTACACAGCTTGTAGAAGAGATAGCAGGGTTCCACTAAGGCTCCATTTAGCCAAGCTGTCAGTCACACAGTCCTCATTCTAAAGCCATTCTTCCAGTAGAAGCCCCATCTTTATGGCCACTCCAACTACTCCAGAAAAAAAAAAAGAACAGAACACACTGAAGACAGAACAAATTACATGTGACAATGTGTCGCCAGTTGGTAATTCTACAACAAGTAGCTGCAGGAAGTTACTCTAAAGGAATAAGTCACAAAACAATCCCACACCAGTTTGGAATTATGATTAATAAAAGCGTTATTTATTTAAAGGAAAAACAGATCACCATCCTAGACAACAGCCCTCTGCACGACCAGGAAAAGAGTCTGGTAGCTGGAAGTGTAGTCCGAAGCAAGAGGAAGAGCACATGGCTACCGCTGCATTTTCAAACCTAAAAGACCACGCCCAAGTGGGCTGGTATCTTAAAGGCTATTGGCTGAAGGAGCAGAAGGAGCTCCCACAGCATTACTCTTAATATTATAAGAATATCTTGCACTGATTTACTTTGAAAGGGTCATATTTTATTTGCACTCTTAATACCTTGAATGAAGCCACTGTTTGTGACTTATCTCCTATAAGCACTTGCATAATGGATTTCTTCTGCTAACCTGTGCTCCAAAAATAGAGTAGCCTCAGCAGTTAGATCTTCACCTGTCAAGTCAAGATTCTTACTATGTCTTAGGGAAAGGTAAGTAAAACTGTCCATGCAAAGCCTCTTCTTTGTATTTTGTAAAGATTTTAGTTTCCTTTTAACTGTCTATATACGGATGAGGGTGTTATGCATATAAATGCAGTGCCCAAAGAGACAAGAATGGGGTGTAAATCCCTTGGAAGTAGGGTTAAAGGAGGTTGTAAGCCACCTGACTTGGGTGCTGGCACCAGAGGAAGGGCAGAACTTGTAAAAGGTGAATAATAAGAGAAAGACAGTAGGGGACGTTTTGGGATTTGGTCTCTTCCTCCACTTCCTCCTAGATTCCTGGACACCGTGAGGTAAACAGAATGTCCACAATGGGTTCCTGCCGTGAACACTCTGTGCCAAACGCCCTGAGCCAACCGTTAAATGGAGCCTTTGAAACCATGAGCTGAGAAAAACCTTCCCACCCAGCAAGTCGATTACTCAGTTTCTCTCAGTAGTTTTTTGAGCTGCTTTCCATCACTGAATGGGTTGGCAGATGCAATACACTATAGTGAAGAACAAGAGACCCTGTCTCAAACAAGACAGATGGCAAGAACTGACACCTGAGGTTGTCCTGACTTCCACATACACACTGTGACATGCACAAACACATACACACATGTACTTGTGCACACAAATATGCACAGTTGTATACACATGCATTCACATACACAAAAATTAAAAAAAAACAACACAGCACAGCCTTTGAAACAAAAACTGCATCCCCAAACTCTTGCTTCCTCTTTCCATTCCTCTGCCTTACTTTAAACCCTCTTGTTCAGCATCTCTATCCACTGGTCTCTCTAGCTTCAGACTCACCCTGTATCGGTCCTTTGTCACAATGTGCTACTGCTCTCTCCCCCCACCCCTCCACCCCCATCTCAGTGCTTGCCAGATGCGCATCTGCTAAATGAGTGTCCTCAGTTAAGTCTGGAGATTTTCTCCCCAAACAGCTCCAACTGCCCCGGTGTCCAGGGACGTACCTCTCTGGCATTAGTTTACATAGGTATTTCCTGAATCTACTGAGTGACTTGAGTCTGACTCTGAAACGTGCATTCCATACTCAACAGCAGAGCGCAGGAAGGAGGGAGGGGTCTCTGCTATGGGGTCTAGTTAAAGGCGAAGTTAACTGACGAGACCATGCTTTAAGGAACACAGCTTCTACTTCTAATTCCTCATGCCTGCCTGTTCTGCATCCTTGTCATGCATGTAAAAGAAATGGCCAGGATATGACCTGTGCTGTTTTTATGTATAAAGGATAAACGTATTTTGTCTTGCTGAAATCTCTGTCACTTTTAAGACTTGCTTTGAGATAACTGTGGCTTCGTGCAGATCTGTATAATCGCCATAAAAAAGTTTACAACATTACCTGATTTGTTTATAGTGTTCATATAAAACTGCTTTATATTATGTAGTAAATGTGTCATTTGTCAGATATAAAAGGATTGAACTCATTATTCTGAAAGGGTGCCCATGGCGACCTTAAAATGAGCATTTTTCAGTACCAATTAGGTATTCAGACATTTCCTCCTCAGAAAATAGGGTATTGGTTCTTAGATGTTTCTTCTGCGGTTCAGACCCATGTATCTCTACCCCATCAAACATCCACTCTTGGGTACCCCTTAGTCGTCCCACATGTCTAATCATGTCAGTCATTTTCAAGCTAGTATGTTCTTACACCTTCGCCCCCATGTCAGTCATGCTCACTCCAATACTCAAAGTTAAAATCTGGGAGCTAAATTCACTCCGGCCCCAATTGCCTCAGTTACCAAAATTTCTCACCGTGTGTATTTTTCAAAGCTACTGATACCTGCCATCTCTAACCATGTCCTGCATTAGATCTCACTACATTTTGAGCAGCCTTATCGCTGGGCTTGTTGGTGCACAGTATGATATTTATGAAATGCAAATCCTTTACAGATTTTACCACTTGAACTTCTGTGGTTCCAATAGCTACCATTTACCAAGCCTAGTCCAGAACCATTTGATGAATATCTCATGTAACAATTAACTTCTCATGACCACCCTGCAAGAAAATACTCACAGTATTTATAACTAGATACGAGAACATTCACAGAAAGCTAGCATTACTAGCCCAAGGCCTTAGAACTAGTATCAAGCCTCAAATACAAGGTCAGAGAGTTTGCCTCCAAGCTCCACCTTCTTAATCTCTACTTATTAGTTGTTTTTATTTTTCTCTTTATAGCCAGTGCACAGAACTGATTATTACTATTCAATTCAGGATAAATTTCAGAGGTGTACAAGGCTTTTTGTAATATATCTCATTCATCTTTCTTATATCTCCCCACTTCTTGATTGGGCTCAATTTTATACAACTGTTTATATTTGCTACATGAATCATGCTCTCTTAGGCTCTCCAATAACCTTGTGGCATTATTTATATGGGTCTTTCTTTTTTCGTATACTGCTCATGTCTTCTGATTAGGTTCAGATCTGACCTCTTCAGCAGACATTCCTGTCCCAAGTACCACTCCCTTGGGTATAATTTCTAGCTCCTGGAAACCATCTTTATCATCCTGATTTCCCTCTTTCTGGCCTATTTTTCATGTGCTACTAAGCTTTGTGAGAACAAAAACAATTTTTCCCTGTAATATAGGAACCTACAAGAGTGTTGGACACAAAACAAATGATGAAGACATTTTTCAATAAATTGATGGGTAAATGAAAATTAACCCTTGGAATTGCAATGTTCATAGTGGCAACCATTACCCACATATCAAGGATTGAAAATGTTGCAAAACTAAGGATGCATAAAAGAGCCATAAAGAATTCCAAAACTTGGTAAGCTAATAAAAAGGGGAGAATTTTAACAGAAGTTCCTTGTGTAGACAGAAAAGATGCTCCAAGAAACAAAATATTATTAAATAAAAATTCTAGTGCTAGGAATGGGCTAATTTCCTGGAAATTGTTGGTCAGGGAGGTCCTAGACCATTAAATACAAGTAATTGTCAATGCCATTGGTTGGCCACGAGAAAAAAATTATAAGATGTATTGTTGAAATTGTTGAAGAAACCACCACTTCTTGTCACAAGACATGGAGAAATCACGCTAGACCTGAGCTCATGGCTTCCTTCTTGGTGGCCAGCACTCACAGTGCTGGAAGGGGCGGTTCAGGTTGCTATGAGAGAATTATTATGTGCTTGCCTTACTGACTTACTAGGCATGATGGTCCCACTCCTGCAATAGTGGCAAGTCCATTATGGGTATAACCTACTGCTTTCTGGTTGGCATTGAGGCCCATTCCACATGAAGGAATTCATATTGGGTACTAGTAAATCCTGTCATAAGCCAGTGGCTGAGAGATCATAGGATTATTGTTTTGGTAAATGGACATGATGTACCTTTCAAACTGCCATATGAGTAGTGGTCCTGACAAATATGAGCTCAGGACAATCTTGAGCATTGAGCATTGATTGGATAGCTATTAAGACATAGCATTCTTTCCTTTCATCTATCTCTATCTATCTATCTATCTATCTATCTATCTATCTATCTATCTATCTATCTATGCATCTTTCTCTCCAAGAATCTACACATTTAAACAGCTTTACTACACACTAAGTCGTATGTCACAAAGCACTCACCAAAACACAAACTCATCTGACTCAGTGAGTCTCTCAGGGAAAGAATGTGTTAATAGTCTCATGTCACAGATTAGAAAACTGAGGTTCCATTTAGCTTGAGGCTTGCCAAATGCTGTCCGGTTAATGGGTTGTGGTCCAAGTCCAAGTCATGATTCTCAGACTTCGGTGGGGTCTTTTTTCACTGCTATATGGTACAAACACCAAGGCAGAAAGAGTATAAATTCGGACTGGACTTGTTGAGGTGAGTCATGAAAATGAACTTCAAAGGTATCCGCATCTAAAAATAACCAGGGTTTGGAACAGTGTTGGAGACATCTCCCTGGACTTTTTAACCTTCTCCAGCACTAAAAACTAAAAGTGTTTCTACAGCTCAGCAGTCTTTAAATGAATAGGCCAGCCTAGAAATGAGCCAAAAAGTCCAACCTTCCAGGCTTTGTGACATTAAAGTCTTCAGATCTTTTCTAACGAAACCCTGTAAAAGGGTCTCAAGCCTTGAGGCTGAAAACAAATGTATCGCAGCCCCGCATTAAATGATTATTTGCTTCTACGCATTTGTTCACCATTATTTTCTGTGGCCCCTTTATAGGATTTGTGTATTGTGCAGGGCTTCCCTTATTAACAGGCCAAAACAAATTTATTATAAGTTGTTTGGATGGATGATTAATACCTTTCTGAATAAAATTCCACATAAGGAGGGATAGGTATAGAAAACAAAATGGAAAAGTTACATTCAATTAACCATACTTTCTGTCCATATGTAATTAGAAGTATAAAAATCACCAAAGCAAATCTAATCCAGTAAGAAAAGAACCAATCAGAGGTATTGTTTATTATTACTACTATTATTATTATTATCTGAATGCCTTTTACTTGCCAAAGTTAATGTGCAATGAGCACTATATTATGAACTCAAGAAAGTGGGCTACAGAACATTATACAAATAACAAGTATTTGTGGCTGAATGTTCAGATATGTCCTGATTGTCTATGGCTATACTATCTTGAATGTGCCCAACCTCATCAGATATCTCCTGAAAAACGGCTTAAAACAGCTAAGTATTTCAAACTTGCCCACACAATGAAGCTCCATCCTGGATTTTCCCTTGTCTTAGACCTAACAATAACAAGTGCTGTAACAGTGAACTTCTGCTATATAACAACTCACCCCACAAGATAGCAGATCTAAACAAATGTGTCCTTAGCTTGACATTCTGCCCATCTTCCCTGTCACTCCACTGGTATTTCTTGAGTCATTGGTCTGCTGGTGACTGCATAGCTCAAAATCTTTCATTCTTGTGTGATACTTGACATGCTACTATCCAGTATACTGGGGTACTGGGTTGCTAGACAACTTTTGCTACTATATCAAATACATAAAAGAATCAACTGGTAGAAGAAGGTTTCTCCTGGCTCATTGTGACACTGTGGCTTTGAGGTAAGGCAGCGTAATATGACAGGACACATAGCATGGAGCTAGCTCTTCACTTCATGGTGACAAAAAGATAAAGAGCTGGGTTCCAAAATCTCTTAGAACTACTGTTTTTCCATGAGGTTCCATTTCATTTTTTTTGCATTTTTATTGTTTTCATTGAGCTATAGTTCAATATATATATATATATACATATATATTATTTTTAAGATTTACCTTTATTTTTTTAATTACATGTATGTCTGTACATGGGTATGTGCATCTGAATACACATGCCCAGAGAGAACATGTCAGATTACCTTGGATCAAAAGTTGCAGGTGGCCATGAGCTGCCTGACATGGGTGCTGGGAATAGAACTCAGGCCTTTAAAACACAGGTCTTTGGGGAACATCCAGGATCCAAACTATCACAGTGGGTTGCATATCACTCACCCTGGAGTAGAGCAGCCTAGAACTGTGCACAAGTAAGACAGAGGGCTATGAGATGAATGAGGACAGACCTTAAGGCTCAAGCACATTTTAAGGTCATTTGCCCGACTTACTAAAGTCAATACATAAAATTCTCTACCCACATTCAATGAATAGAGAAATGGATATCACCTTCTTACTAGGGAGAGTGTAAGGTCCCATTGGAAAGATACCCACTTACAGGGTGGAATGAATTTGTGGTAAATTTTTCCAATCTACTGCAAAAGCAAAGCCTAATTTAAAAAAATCTTTAAAATTTAGTTACCAAAATGGAAACAAAATGTGCTTTACCAGGGTTCAGCAACTGCACTGACCAATTACCAGATTTCACACTATTGAGAAGTCAAGTCAAAAATATTTTATTTCTTTAAGTTTGGATATAAGATTGTAACCTTCTGTAGCTTCTCTTCCTGAAATGTAAGGACTTGCAGACAGTTCAAAATGTCTTGGCGTTACCTTACAGAATCGAGAGTTCTGAAATTGATCTCTGAGAGAAACAATCTGAAGGTTCAGAACATCTCAGGGTCAGCATCCAAGTCGTCTAGCAGAAGCTGAACACTTACCGCACAAAGAGCATGACAATGTTGGAGAAGAGTCAGAGTCACCTCTTCCAGACAATAGCAACTTAATGTGTAGACAAAGACACCCAATCAAACCAGTGGTGAGCACTTACCTTGCATGTATGAGGATCTGGGTTCAAACCCCTGCCATTATAAAGAATAGAATAAAATGTGTAATTAATTTTTAAATTCTGTGAGAGGTCAGATTTCTGAAAGAAAAGAAAGGGTATTGTATGTTTGCACGGAGAAGAAAACAGAAAGAAATGGATATGCCATCAGTTAACAGCCCTGTATTTAGCTGAAGAGAATCAGCTGTTTATTTAAGTTAGAGCAAATAGCTAAATTAAAAGAAAAAAACCTCA
This sequence comes from Ondatra zibethicus, assembly GCA_004026605.1. Lineage (NCBI taxonomy): Eukaryota > Metazoa > Chordata > Mammalia > Rodentia > Cricetidae > Ondatra > Ondatra zibethicus. The sequence goes on from PVIU01000809.1 coordinate 167,076, forward strand.
AACACAAACTTCGGGGGCTTGAGAGAAGCTCAGTGGTTACAAGCATGCACTGTTCTTGCACAGGGACCAAGTTTGGTTTCTAGCACCGACACTGAGTGGCTCACATCTGTATTTAAGTCCAGCTTCGAAGAACGCCTTTTCTGACCACAGTCAATAACATCCATGTGCATGTGTGCGCGCACACACACACCACATAGGAAAAAGCCCAAAACTCTAACTTCTTCATGCTTTTCTTTTAATTTTTCTTACCTATTTCTTTTACCTTATTTAAGAAAAACCTCTCCTGTGATTAACATGTGCATACATTGTGTTTATATGTCCATACAGATGACATGCTTATATGCCTTATTATGTATAGTTCAGTTCCTCATAATTGATTCAAGTTATATGTAAGGCTTTTTAGAATGTATACATTTTTAATGTATTAACATTTCTCAGTATGCTCTGCATTTACATAAATGAGAAGAGTCCAGTTGTGATGTCCACCAATGTTTGTTTGGAGGTAATAAGGGTAACTAAATGTTTTTTCAACTTTTATTTTAATTTTTCTAAATTGCTTGAACTCATAAACATGTATCGATTTTCAATAAAAACAATGAATTTTTTTTTTTTTGGTTTTCTGAGACAGGATTTCTCTGTATTACAGTCCTAACCTAGCTGTCCTGGAACTAGCTATTGTAGACCAGGTTGGCCACAAACTCACAGAGATCTACCTGCCTCTGCCTCCCAAGTGCTGGGATTAAAGGCATGCACCACCACCATTAAGTGGTGAACTTTTAATCATAGCACTTGGGAAGAAGAGGTGTGGGAGTAGGGAACTCATCTTTGGATACGTGGGGAATCTGAGGTCAGCCTCAGCTGCATGTGGTCCTGCCTCAAAGAAAGAAGCAAAGTAGAAAAAAAAGAAAGAAAAAGAGATAGAGAAAGAAAAAGAAAGAAGAGTAGGAGGGAGGAAGAAAGGGAGGGAGAGAGGGAGGGAAGGAGGGAGGGAAGAAGGGAGGCAGGCAGGCAGGTGCACTGGAACAACACATGCTGCTGGTTTATCCTTGCTGGTAGGAAAAATTAATGATGATTATATTACATTTATTACATCACACATTCTATGCTGTATTGTGACATGAACTTTAAATGTTTTAAATGTTTGTGTGTTTTTGCCTTCATGTATGTCTGCACACCACTTGTGTGTCTAGTGCACGTGGAGGCAAAAAGAGGGTTTTGGATCTCTGGGATCTGGAGTTACAGAAGACTGTGGGTTGCCATGTGGTACTCCGGTCCTCTAGACCGGAGCCATCTCTTCATTCGAGAACTTTAAAAGTTAATTTCTATTTCAATTTGAAGGAAAAAGTGGAAAATCACAAAGCTAATTCTGTAGATATCTTACAGACAAAGGACAAACTTTGTTCTAGTTTGTGCTATAGCACACATCTCCAATGAGAGCTGCATTCAATTACAACGCCATCATAAGCACCTCTGGCAAGATGGAGAAAGGACAGAATTACATAAAAACCATAAACAGAAAATCAGCACTAATTGTTTTGTTATTGAAGCTAGTAAGTGAGATGGAATAAAAGCTCCATCTGGAGCCACAGGCTACATCAGGAGAAAGCAACTATGATCTAGGGAGAGGCAGCTGTTGAAATCATCTGCTCTCTGCTGCCTCCGGCCTCAGCTACTCTGAGCCTCAGGTGCTCCGCTAGAGAACCATTGACTGAGAAACAGAAACACAAACTCAACCAACTGCAGAGACCGTATCTTTGAATCCGGAAATACCCTAGGAAATCTTTGAGAAAGTCAAGGATCCCTAACCAGAACCTACCCAAAAAATAAAAAAGTACCATGTACAGTAAGAAACTAAAAAAGCAAAACACAAACTACCCAACATATTATACATTTTCCAAAGACTACTTAGGTAAATATTCCTAGTGGTACCCTTTGTTTTATTTGGTAATAAAAAACTGACTCCTAGAGATTACTGTTTTCCCAGCAGGCACTGCACAGAGAGGGACTCACTTTGTCGGGGCCTGACTAATCGGGGTTCACAAAGGAATTAGAGATGTTTAGAGAAGTGAAGTAGTCTGCCTAAAGCAACCCAAGCAGGAAGGCATGGCATTGGGATCCAAACACAAACAACTCCATTGCCTTTCTCTTCCCACTGCCCTGCTCTTCCAACCTCCCAGCATCAGAAGCAGAGCTACTTAATTCTGAGCACAGAAACTGCATGTCATTAATGGTGTGATAAAAATAAAAAGCCTTGGTATAGAACCTCAAAAAAAGTCAAGGATTTTTTTAAATTATAATTTTAAATTAGACTCAATTCTAATTTTAAGGTCAGACATTTAAGTGAATGATTCAAGAAAATCATTAAATCGTAATTTTGGGAAAACAATTAATTTTGCCAAGGCAGGAGCAGATTCTAATGATAAAAGAGTGAGATGGGTGAAATGAACATTTGTTGTCAAAGGAACATTGGTGAAACCCAGATTGACCTTGACAAAGAGTCTTTAAACATATCTAATGTTTGTTATAACACTATAATCTAAGTATCAACACATTCCCTTTAAAGTTCTTCCAGATAGCCTATTTAGAAAGACATGTTTTCAAAAGAAAGCAAAAAGACTCACTGTACAGCCAAACTGTAAACAACCACATATTGGTCCAATCTACCATGGAAATACTAGAAATACTTCTGAAAATCTTTCATTTCTGTAGTTGTGAAAACATTTCATCCACAAAAATTGTTTCTAAGATTCCAGGCATCTTTGAAGACATTTTTTCATTTCTTTTAAATTTCTCAGATTTTAAAATAAGTCTGAGGTCTCTACAACATCATAGTTCAGGGATAATGTTCCACACCTTAATGCCTCCTTCTTTTTTACTATGATTCTTAATTATGAACACTTTGCTGAGCTACTTCTGTCTTTGTCTCATAGCCTTCAGCCTCCATTCTGCTCAGAAGGGTTTAAGCAGAAGAAAGTTGTGAAATGTCTTGGAAGATTATAGGGCGTGAAGTTAAAAGAAACAGGACTTGGGATTTGAATCAAGTTCCTTAATCGTAAAACTAACAAAGATTCTCCATGGAGGAAAGACTGCTCAGTTTCATGAGCTTCATGTCTAGAACATGGTAGACACATGATTAATATCTACCATTGAAAGGATTTCTTATTAATAAGATACTTGTCTCTAACTAGCGAAGTTCATTTTGTGTGGCAGCTATAGGTTCACAGAAAAACTAAGCACAAAGTCCAGAGTTCCTCATGAGTCTGTCTCCTCTCAAGTGGTGTCCCCTTGAAAGTAGTTGTCTCCCACACCTACTTTTGACATCCTGTACCACCAAGATCTACTTGTTACAATCCCATCACAGTTAGGTCAATGTCACACAATGCCCTAGTCTAAAGCAGGGTTTACTTGTGTTACACATGGTCTGGGCTCAACAGTTATGTATGCCATGCTCCACCCCTGAATGTTAGTAGAGAACATGGTGAGTGCCCTGCCAGTTCACAGTACACCATTGGTGCATCCCTAACCATTAGAAACTGCTGGTCTTTTAACTCATAGTTTTGTCTTTTTCAAGATTATCACATAGGACTACACAGTCTCCACTCTCTCTAGTTTGGCTTCTTACACTAGGAAATACACTTATAACTTCTCAAGTGCCTTTTCATGGCTGAAGAACTCATCTCATTTTAGCACTGAATAATTTTCCAACTTATTTAGAGGAAATATTTTATAATATATGGCAATAGCTTTTATTATGCAATATAATGATTGTTGAAATGACATTTCAACATTCTTAGCTTGACTATGCCTCCGCTCTTGTTTTGGGATCATGGAGACCTACCAACTTCTCATCATTTAACAGCTCAAAGGGGCTATTAAAATACATTTGAGATGTTGGCTGAAACACATTCAAATATCACACCCATGTAGCCGTCAGCTTGCAATTACTCAAGTGCTAACGTGACTTGAACACACATCTTCTCATAGAGACCATGACTAAGAGAATTTCCAGACAAATTAATGTTTCTTTTCTCACCCCAGAAGACCAGTACATTGTCAAACCCATCCCTTCCACTCAAATTAAAAAGGGAGCTATGAAGTGGCCACTTTAATGGTCTTTGATGTAGTCCCAAACCCAAGCTGTGCATATCCTTAAGTAGCACCAAGCCCAGATTTTGAGCCTACAATGACAGCAGTCTGTCTATGACCTTCTGAGCCAAGAATGACTGAATACCATTGAAGGATTAATCCCTTCCAGAGTGCAAGACAGAAAGTTCGTGTATTAAATGAAGTGAAGCATGCGGTTCACATTGTCACTTCCCCCGTGACATTTTTCTCGTACCATTGGGGGCCAATCCATAATATTATATAATACATTATACAATAAGTTCTTATTTAACCCACAGGTTGAGAACTAACGAATTTGAACCAATTTCAAACTTTAGACCTAGTTCTACACCCCACAATATCAGACTAAGATGAGCTAAATGTAAGAAACAAGGGGTTTGTTTTATACAAATTAACCAAAGAGCTTTCACATTCCCGTTTGCCTCTAAAAACAAGTTTCATGCATATCAACATCTAATTTTCTTACATACTTTAAACTTCCAGATTTCTCTAATATATAATATATTACAATATTACATTAATATACTCTAGATTTCTAGAACAGTTTTTGTCATGTTTATCAGAAAATTACCAGAAATAAGCTTTTTTTCCCCTATCATTACAACCTTTGGTAGTTGATTCTCAGAAAAGGTTTTTAGTGGCAAATGGTCAGTTTTAAGTACAGATTAATCCAACACCAAAGGTGAACCTAAGGTCAAATATCTCCAGGTTCTAGAATTTCCCTCTCCTACAGCTTATTTCTCTTTTTCAATTTTCTGATTTATTAGGAAACAGTAGAGCAACAGCTCTGAGAATTCAGACAGTAGAATATGCAAGAAAACAGAACAAACACAACATTATTGAACCAAACAGGTTATTTTTTTTCACTTATATACTGTTTCAGCCTTTATCAATATTGCTGCCAAGCAGAATGATTTTGATCAAAAACAAGCCAAAGGCCAAAAATTGTATCCTTCTACTCTAATCTGTGTATATGTTAATGATTTCATTTCATTTTATTTGTTATTGTTTTGTGCATGCACATGTACTCCGCAACCCGTGAGCAGAGGTCAGAAAACATCTTTGTCGAGTCAGGTTCTCTCCTTCCACCTGCTCACGAGTTCCAAGTATAAGACTCGGGTCTCCAGGCTCATACAGAACGTACCTTCAACTGACGAGCCATCTCTCTGGCCCTGGATGTTCCCATTACGAAAGACGATCAAGAATAATAAGAGAAACATCCACTGACACTTGAAGAATCTGGAGTCACCTAAAGCTTTTCACTTCTGCGAAAGGGACTTGGCTCAGAAACCACTCTATTGCTGTGAAAATAAATGAGAGGACTGTGCATAATACTGCAGACTTCCAAGTTCCTGGTGCACCAAGAGGGATCTGTTTTCCCGCTCCCAGCTGACTGAATTAAGACACGAACTGCAGGGAATACTTTCAAAATAACTCTGTTCATTATAGACGCTTTTCAGGAGAAGAATCCAAAGTGCTTTGGGTCCCAGGGGCCGTTCTGCTACACTGAGTGGCCTTTGGATTGACATCCACACTAGTCTATTTAAAACAAGTCATAACTCAAATCCCACAACAGCTCTGCTGGCCAGAGTATTTTATCATAGAGCAGATCAAGAATGTGGCTTGAAATTGGCTTATGGTATATTAGAGTTTCATAAGGTTGGACATTAAAAAAAAAATCTGTGAATGAAATTTGTCTCCTATCAGGAGTCAATATATTTCTTTGTTAAGGTGTAGAATATAGGAAACACTGCCGACAAGTGGACAAATGCTCTAGTCCCAAGGTGCAGTCCACACCTACTAGGTGTAAAAGAAGTATATGGCTCAGATAAAATTGTAATTTCATAGAAGTAACAATTAATATTACTTGGGAACCATTTGAACATGATACAAAGTTGGCTTCGCAAAGAAACCCTATCTCTAATTTCTGCATTAAGATATATAATAAATGTTATTTCTGTGAAGAAAATGATATTTCCTAAAGGTTATGAGTCATATATGCACCAGAAATTTAAAATTTATCATTTGTATTTTTAGTTGTGACCCTCACCTTCTGTATCTGCCAATAGAAATTTTGTTCCACCTTGACCAATATTTCTTGTAGCATAATTCTACCTTCCTTCTTTCTTGCTCCATTTGATAAAATGCATACATCTTCATCCTCACAATTTCAGAATAACACATAGGCACAATTAGCATTGCTTCCATTATTCACTGGTACTTCTTCCAAGAAATAGTGCCTATCAAAAACTAAATCCTCTTACTGAACTCATCAGCCATTTTCCACAGCCATGAAGGCAACACAGTCTTAAGCTGTGGAGCCCCATGATCGCATGGCTACTTGGAGTTGTTTCAAGCTCTCAAGATGTATTCTCATTTCCATTCGTTTACAGACAACATAGGAACCATATAAAACTGGAAAAAAATAAAGAGTATCCCCTGCATGGGTATCTATACTAGCAGAGGCACTCATTAATAGCAGAGGTAATTCAATAAAAATAATTAGCCTTTAAAAGGAATGGTCATATCCTAAAACAGTGTGATTTTTATCCAGCCTCACCTCCTGTTACTCAAGCAAGGACTCTGCACTAAGACTGAAAACCCACAAACCACCAGGGAAGGCAAATGAACTTAGAGTCTTGACGCCTAAAAGCCACTTACTCTAGTTAGCTGCTTTAAGGGTGATTAGAAAAGATTTTGGTGGCAAAAGAAACAGGATTACTTTGTTTTCAATCAGGCAACTTCTTTTTGTCTCTCAGTCTTTTCCAGATTTTCCTACCTTTTAAATACTATTAAGTCATTGTTTCTCCATTAATAGTTGCACAAAAAGAAATTACACTCTGACAGTAAAGCAGCAAGTCCCAGGAGATGGAGACAGCAGAGTCCTGCAACCCAACCAGCATGTCTGCCTGCCTCCAAGCTTGAACTCAGGAAGTCGAGTCTGTTTCTTCTCCTTTACTTAACAGAGAGGTAAACATACTGTCAACACCCAATTCATAAACAACGATGCGCAGTCCTGAGAGGCAATTTGTGGTCCTCTCCTGGACATCCTTCCCTTTGGCATGACTTTCTGTACAATGATCATTCTGGCTGTTACTCCTCACAAAATGATGGAAAATGTCCGACCTTCACTCAAATGAGGGCCAGGGAAAACTACAGGAGAAGCCACCACCGACCCAGGAGGAGAGCCTTAAGGAAAGCAGCTTCTTAGTGCTTGTCACAGACACTAAAAGCTTGCGTAATTTTGATAAAAGCTTGAGAGTTGCATCGAGAAGGATTGATGGCCTCTTACATCCAAGTCAATCTCTCCAAGGGATTGGATGCTCCTTGGAAGAGTAGACTTTGTAGTGATCAGTGTGGAGTGTGGCGTTTCATGATATCCATTCTCTTTCTGAACACCAACAGTATATGCTATCCTATATAATATATGAAATACACTACATACTATAAAATCTGTAACCACAAAATATGTATTTTCTTAATCAGTGAACCATCTTTTTTAAAAAAAGTAATAATTTATTTCCATTATTTTATGTGCATTGGTGTGAAGGTGTCAGATCCCCTGGAACTGGAGTTAACAGACAGTTGTAAACTGCCAGGTAGGTGCCGGGAATTGAACTCGGGTCCTCTGAAAAAGCAGCCAGTGTTCTTAACCACAGAACCATCTCTCCAGCCCCCAAAATCTGTCTTTTCAAATGCACAGGCAACATGGACAACTTTTCCTTCAAAATAGAGTTATCTCTTACTTTTGATGTTGTGTTGCTCAATAAGATTTAAGAGGACCTTTAAAACCGAGACATACATGTCAACCTTCCACTGTCCACACTTACCCTTCAGTTGCAATGAAAAGGATCAGTCCTACTAGATTAATCCATAACAAAGATTACAAGTTGTGAATGCAACAAGATAGGACCACGAATTTACCTGAGTTCTTAGCAGCATCTTCATAGTGATGTCATTGTTGTTATTGTTGTTTGTTTTTGTTTTTCGAGACAAGGTTTCTCTGTGTATCTCTGGCTGTCCTGGAACTTTCTTTGTACACCAGACTGGTCTTAAACTCACAGAGATCCGCCTGCCTCTGCCTCCCTAAGTGCTGGGATTAAAAGCCTGCATCATCACCGCCCTGCTAGGAGCATTTTCTTAAGCTGGGTTTGCCGTTCTCTGAAATGATTTTGGTAGTGTCGTCTGAGTTCAGTGAGAAGCCTAGAGGAGGACACAGCTTCATTCACCCGGGTACTCTCATTAACCGAGAGAGGCGGCATAAAATGTCTATTTTGGACAATTGACTCTAAAGACCATATTGTCGCCTACCCGAGTAGTCACTTCCTGTCACAGAGGAAACACACAGCAGGAAGACCTGGAGCAAGGAAACGAGGAAGGGTTGAAAAGCAATGCCACACAAGAAGCCCTGCAGCTCTGGAGAGAGTCTGTGTGGTCACCATGCTTTCTGGTACCCTTCCAGTTTCTCACTCCGTGGCCTTCAGTTGCTTGACTTCCTGACAATAGCTTCGCTTCTGCTTTAAGACTGCTCTGAGTGAACTTCTTAATCACAGTTTTAAAGTGCGTTTTGAAGTAAAATGCGGCACATTCAGTTCCATCAGGACACAGTATACAAGGGTATCACATGTCGGTACAGGTATGAGACTGTACCTGGCTGATAGCATCAGCCGTGAGCCTGTGAACTGTAAAGCTGTGTTGAGGATGGAGGTCCACTCCTTAGGAAGTGTATAGCAAATGCTAGCTGCTACAATGTCAGAGAGGTAAAGACTGTGATGTCGAGGAAGTTGGGATTAGAGTTCACCAAGGGTGGCACTCAAGCCAAATATTTAAGGATGCAAATCATTTCAGGAGAAGAAAAACTATCAAGGCAGGGAACAATGAAGAAGCAAAGACACTGATATTAAATCGCCTATTTCCATATTACCTAACACAGAGAGTTGCAGAATTATGATGGGGTTCTAATAAAATAAGGACAAATACATCATGATGAGGAATGGAAACTGAGCACCATTCAGAAAAGAGTAATCTTCTTAAATTAGAAAGATCAAAATATTAAAGTGTGAAAATATTGAGAGCAGAAGGAAAGCAATGAGGTCAGTTGAAGTGCTGTTGCTACAGCCTGAGCATCCCCTTAACTATGTGATGTTTCTTACATCAAGAGGAACAGAAAGTTGATTTCTGCATTTGAGGACCAGATGTTTAAAATACCTAGGCTTACCCAAAGGCCATTTTATTCATGAATTTCTACATCTAAAACACATGTTCCACTCTTTAACACCCAGTTCAAGATACCCAGGGGGAAGAAACCATTCAAAAGTGGGCTTCCTATATCCAGGCCCAACTAATAGATAACAGATCTGCCTTAATGCCCCATATCCAGGATTTACCAGAAGTTCCTTAAGCCACACCTGGCATATCAAAGACTGGTACAGAAGGATACTTTCTTCTTTTATTATTTATCCTTTGCTTTTTCCCAGGATGGCTTTTAAGGCAATGTACCCTGAGGTATAAATGAATACAACCTACGGTTCTCTTGAGAAATAAAGAACCACCACAAAGAAAGCAACTCTAAGTTATAGGTCCATCCTAGATTCCTGGAGTCAGGAAGTCATCCTCTGGGAAACACACAGACTTAACTTTTTGTTCTTTATAATGAGGAATAGCAAAAGAATAAAGTAAGGGATTAGACTGAAGGAGATTTGAGCTCGGCTAAGCAAAGATGGAAAAGACCAAGATACAGTCCTGTGCCCAGGGATGGAGCAGAAGGCAGGAAGCAATCCAGTGAGCACAAGGAAGAGTTGTGCAAAATAGAAGCAAACTTTTTAAAAAACTAAATAAGAATAGAAAAAGAAAAAGGCATACATGAAATATAAAATGAATTAAATCCAATTCCCTCATTTAAATAGAAGCTGAGGTTCTGGCTGTAAAATACTTTGAATGGTGTAGGATAAGTAGTAAAAATATAACTCAAGAAACCCATGTTCAAAGTGTTAAGGTTATATTACCTGATTTCAATATTGACTGGTAAGCTATTATACTATAAGGCATACAATATTATGTGACCTAGAAGTAAGTATGAAAGTTAAACAGAAAGAAGCTCATACTGTCATCCATGCATATGTGCTCAATGGATAACTTTAATTTAATTTTTCGTGTCAGCGAGTGTCTTGCCTGCATGTATGCCTATACATAATGTGTCTATAATTTCTGCAGGTAGTAAAAGAGGGTGTCAAGTCTTCTGGGACTGGATTACAGATGGTTGTGAGTTGACTGCCCTGTATTAAACCCATATCCTCTAGAAGAGCACTAAGTGCTCTTAACTGGTGAGCCATTGCTTCTAAATCTCAACTGATTTTTGAGAAAATTGCAAAGGCAATGCAATTGGGAAAAGTATAATGATTTTAGTAAATAGTGCTTGAACAGATAGACAGACAGATGATAGATAGATGATAGATAGAATACAAAGAATTATCAATTCATGCCTTGAACATGTGATTTTTTAATTCAAATTTAATTATCAACTTAATTATAAAACCTATAGAAAGTATCATAACAGCAATACCTCTGGTCCTGACTTAAAAATTCCCGAAACACAACTCTGAAATCATCTTTTGTAGAAGAAAACTTGGTAATTTATTCTTTTACAAAATTAGGAGCCTTACAATTTAAAAGAAATTCTTAATATGAGGACTTGAACAAGACCATACAAAAATGTTTTATAGTCATGTCTTATAAAGGACTTATATAGAGAATATCAGAGGAATTCTCAAAACTTGAGAATCACCAAAACTCAAAGGATATGTAGCTAGTTTGTTTTAATCCAATCATCTGAATATTTGATAGAAAAATGTCAAAATATTTGAATAGACATTTACACAATTAATAGTAAATGTCTTTTGACAACTTACCTAAGTTTATTAGTCAGTGGGAAAAGTACAATACAGACAAAGAGAAATACCATGGCCTCTAAACAGTGTTCCTCCATGCCCTTCCATTCCTTCCCTCAGTTACCTGCCATGAGTTCCTGTCTGGCTTCCTGTCATGAAGGATTGAATCAAAACATGTAAGCTGAAAAACCTTTTCCTTCCTAAGTGGATTTTGGATGTGGTCTTTAATTACAGCAATAGAAACCCTAAGTAAGACCAAGACTTACAAGACAAATGCTGACAATAAAGTAAAGAAAATGAGCTCTACACAGTGTGTGTGTGGGAGAGAGAGAGAGAGAGAGAGAGAGGACTAAATAGTTTTGCAGCTGCTTATACTACTTATGTTGACGGAGGCATCTATCCCACCAGGTCCGGCAGTTGTTCAGTCCCAAAGAAATACACAGAGGTCTACATTAATCATAAACTGTCTGGCCTATTAGCTCAGGCTTCTTATTAATTAATTCTTACATTATAACCCATAATTTTTATCTGTGTTAGCCACGTGGCTTGGTGCCTTTCATCAGCGAGGCGTTCTCATCTGTGTCCTCTACTTCTGGGTGATGACTGCAGACCAAGTCTTTCCTCTTCCCAGAATTCTCTTGTTCTCATCACTCCTCCTCTACTTCCTGCCTGGTTGTCCTGCCTATACTTCCTGCCTGGCCACTGGCCAACCAGAGTTTTATTAAAAATAATATAAGTGACATGATAAAAGACCATTGTCCCACAGCACACCTATTATACCTGCCCTGGAATGTACTCCTAGGTCTTTACCCAACAGAAGTTGAAGACTGTAAAAAACATTTCAAAGCAATTTCATAAGCAGAAACTGACAGAGCCTACAGGGGACTGATAAAAACTTGTTACATATCTATGCAACAGGGAAAAAAAATGAACTGCCTATGCATATAACATGAACAAATTTTACAATAGCTATGCTTAGAAAAAATACAGTAAATCTGTCATATTGCTTCATTTATGGATAATTCTAGAACATCAAACTAATTAAGGTGATAGCAGATCAATGGTTTCCTAAGGACAGACAGGAGACTTAAGGCCAGAAGAGAAGATTCACTTCACTCATATCATAGCAATGGATGTACTGGGTACTAACTGTGCTGTTGACATAAAGCACTGCTTCTTACTAAATATATTGACTATATTTCATACATGTGTGATTGATTGCATATCAATTATACCTCAGTAAAACTACTATAAAACTTTTAAAAACACAATAGCATAACACTGTAAACACGTTTAAGTGGTTAATATTAAAATGTCAACTGGTTACATTTTAAATCAAATAAAAACTAGTAAACACTTTCGACAATCTACACATGTATATTGTTAGAAGAATAAAAAATTAATTTTGAAAACATTGTAACAGATTTTTTTGCATTTTAAAATATGTAGATACTAGAGAAGTGGCTCTGTATTTAAGAACATCCATTGCTCGTCCAGAAGACAGGTCTCATTCATACAAGCTGACTCACAGTGGACATCTCAATTGTCTCAAAAATTCTTAATTAGGAAGTAGAAAGCTAAAGAAAATTTGAGCAAAACAAAAACCGCGGAAATGACACAATTTTGTGAGGTTATTATTGTTATTGTTAAGGGGTGCCTTATGATTTACTACATCTAAAGAAATGTAAGTGAATCTATAATTAATGATAAGCATGATAGAATAATTTGATTACAGCAATATTTTGAAATACATTGCTTTGAAATTCCATGAATTTTCATGTGTCCTAAGGCCAATATATTCACTAAAGCTGGTTGGTTACCAAGGAGGTTACATTGCAATCAGTACTTGTCCTTTCAGTTGGAATGGAACAAAAAACTATCAAGAAAGTCACTCAGAAAACATAATCCAGAGAAAAAAGGAACAAAGTAACAAAACTAGGAAAAGATGAAGCCAAAGATATTCCAAATAAAGAACTGTATAAAGGTGTTTTAATAAAGCAAACTGACACAATCCCAGAGAATCTAGACAACAAAGAGGACCCTAAGAGAGACATACATGGATCTAATCTACATGGGAAGTAGAAAAAGACAAGATCTCCTGAGTACTTTGGGAGCATGGGGACCTGGGGAGAGGGTAGAAGGGGATGGGAGAGGAAGGGAAGGGAGCAGAGAAAAATATATAGCTCAATAGAAACAATAAAAGAATTAAAAACTGAAATGTTTTATTGTATTATTTTTTATTTACTATTTCTCCAAAATACCTCTCAAATTAGACCAGGTCAGTATTAGACCCAGCATTTCTAAAATTACTGAAGTAGAGCAAACCTCAAATATCTTAATAGTCACTAACAACTTAATGCGGTACGTATCTCAGGCATCCATCTAGTTACCAAGTTTTGGGCATCTGCTGTGTTCAATATGCTATATTAGGTCCTTTTTCCCTCTTGGCAGGCTAATAATTGGTCACCTGCCCCTTATCAATTAGTCTCTAACTCCTAATTATAAAATCCCAGGAGAAGACAGAGGAAGAAACTTCCAAAAGGGTCCCAATCTTAAGGGGAAAAAAAGCAATCATAAGAGATACTTTTAAATCTCCATGCTTTAGTATTTTAACTGCTAATAGCCTGTCAGTCAGTCTGTTCAGAGAGAGAGAGGTAAGGAAGAAGTTGCAATGCCATGGTAAACAGGGAAGCCTCCTCAAGGCTATGATCTCCTCACTTTTCATTCCTTCATCGGCTGCATAATTTATTCCAGAAAATCAGTCTCCAAGACAAAAGGGAAAAATTCAGAAACAGCCTCAAAATATTCTTTACTCAAAATGAGAAGAATTTTTTTTTTTATGAAACAATGTGTGGGAAGACACGATTACTATGTTCTCTTTCATTAAATTTCTTCAGGAAATAAATAGATAGCTCACCCACTGCAGAGCACGAGAAAACAACCTCTGCTTCCCATCCTGGTAGCACACTAGAGCTGACCCTGTTAAGTGTACAGCTGACCCAGCCCCGAGGACCTGAGAGCAACAGAGCTGACTCGCCCCCGCCCCCCGCCCCCAACTGCCACAAGGTAGTCTGGGTAAGGGAAAGATGACCTCCCCACTCTGCCCTTTGCTACCTGAGAGAGCTGGCCCCAAGGTCATGAAAGAGAACTAGCACTGCCTCTCACCAGCTACAGCACACAGGAGAGTGGGCCCTGCACCCTGTCTTGGAACCCAAGAGAACTGACCCTGTTGTCGGGATCACAGGTGAGCCATCCCTGAGCGCTTGAGAGCGGGAGAGCTGACCCTACCATTGCCTTGTATGATCCCTACAGCAATCAGGAGAGAGGGCCCTGTGCCTTGCCTGGGCCAAACAGTGGAGCTGGTCCTGGATATATGAGTGAGGGGGACCCAGATCTGGGAGCCCTAGAGCAGGAGAGCTGGCCCTGCTCCTTGTGGTAGGCTGCATTGGGTGAGCTAGAATAGGCAGTGCTGGACAGCTCACACAGGTAGTGGTGATGAGGGGAAGTTAGTGAGCGGACCAACCTAGCTACCACCTAGGCCTAGAACCTGAGTTGGTCTACACCAACATCCACTGAATCTATGAACTGTTGGAATATGTGAAGGGGATGAACCCACAGATCAAAAACAATAGGATCTCCATGACGCAGGACAACAACAGGCTATCCAAGAGGAGCCCCAGTGAGAGTCCATTATCTGTGGTGTAGCAGAAACCAGGGGCCTGGAGCCAGACCAGTGACAATGATAATGAACACTTGCAAGCTGAACAGACTAAAAGATAGTGTATCAACGAACCACACTACAGCCCCCACCACAAGATTCCTCTCTTTCCTTTTGTATATCTGTTATTGTTGTTTGTTTTTATTTTTGTTTTATTTCTTTATTTTGTTTGGTCTTTGGTTTTCCTTTTAAATTTGGTTTTGTTTTCAGGAGGAGATTGTAAGGGCAGAGGTTGGATATGAGAGGACAGGGCGATAAGTGGAATAACATCATGGAATGCATGATGTGAAATCCACAAAGAATCAATAAAAGAGAAAGAAAAAATAGGTAGGCGCAATCACTTGCTTTTGCAATCAAATAAGACAAAAAAAAAACCTGAATAGAATAAAGCATTTCTCTATTGCAGTGGAAACCAGAGTAGAGAATTCTTAGATATTCTAACCATAAAATACAAAGGAATCATAGTTTTACATAGACAAATGGATTCTGTTAAAAATCAAAGATCTGGCTTCCTGCCCAATAAGTCAAGCACTAAGAATTCTGATGAAGCTGCGAAGTGTAAATATATCTGCCTTCCAAAATGCTATATCCTACACCCATGAAGGTTTTGTTCAGTGTTTAGTGTGGTGAAACCCACAGGAAAAAAATAACTTCTAAGACTCAGTCATGAAGACGAGTTTATGACTGAATGCATATTTTCCAAACCAACTAGAGAGGTTTCCTTTTCAAGAGTTATCAGCTACCTAAGCCAAAGCCAGTGGACCTCATGATGGTTAATTCTGACTGAAAACTAACTGAATTGAGAGGGACCTCAGGTTAGTGAATCACGTCTCCACGTGAGTCAGCGATGGTGTTTCCAAAGACAGTTGACTTATGGGACGGCATCTTGAGAAGGAAGTCCCACTCCAAATGTGGGCAAAGCATTCAATAGGCTGGCCTAAAGGGAATGGCAAAGCCATCAGTGTGTACAAGTCCCATTCTTGCTGAGCAAAAGTGTCCATTATAGCTGCAGCCTATGAGCATAGTCAACCTTTTGACTTGGATTCCCAGGAGCTAGCATCCAGGGAACTTCCAGGACATCAGCTTCAGAAGCCTACAATTCCTTGGGCCTAGCAACTACTAGGTCTCTGGCTCTTCAGCATGAAGATGCTGTTGTTGGCCAAGCCAGTTTCCAATCGTGTAAACCGGTCCTATAAATCCTCTATTGTAATTACAATTATAAACATATAGTCTATTGTTACATTTCTCTAAGGATCCCTAATAGTTTTGAACTCGATTCTAAAGGCTTTATTGTAGAAATTTTACATCTTATTTATTCCCTTAAGCTCATGTTCATAAATGAAAATCTATTCTGAATCCACAGGCTAAGAAACAGAAACTATTAGATGGTTTCAGTCAGTTTTATAATTACAGCTATTTTATTAGCTAATGCTGACTTCATCACCAACCTCCATTATTCCTGACCCCAAATGGCTCTCAAGGTACTCACAATTTTCTTTCTAGCATAATATTGGGTACATGTGGAAATGGTAATGGATTCCTTCTGATATTTCTCCATCAGACTCTGGAAGAGCAGAGGGCAACACACTGCAGTGTGTACACAGACAGAAGACTGGGTATATCGTGGGTACGTGATCAAAGTTTAGGCAAAAGCTCATTCACTGTCCTTGCCTATACCTACTTCAGGAAATGGCCTGATCCCTTCCTTCCAGAAGAGCTCCTAAAGCCAGGGCATCCCCAAGTGTTATAGGTTGGTACTCAGTGTCAAGACTGCTTGGTCGTAGAGCATCCGAACTTGTACTTAAACTTGTACTTTCCTAGGCTAACATAAAGCCCAGAATAAGAACAGCGTGATTCCCTTGCCAGCTTTCTCTAAGCCTTGAAGAGAGATTTTGTCATTTGATGGGAGAGGCTGTTTTCATGTAATCTCCCAGTCGAACAATTCCCAGAGGTCCAGAATGACTAAGGTACAGCCCACTCCTGTGTTACACAGCTAAGATCAGCCTGGTTTCATATCTGCCTCACAGCAAGTTCCACTGACCAGCTAGCTCTCTCATTATTACATAGAAAGCAGGTGCCGTGGGTAGTTCGAAAGTCTTGTAATAGGGTTCTAGAATCCCATTCAAGAAAATTTAGTACTGAGTCTCAAAGAACTATAGAAACAAATCAAATTTTTCATCTGTGCTTCGCTTAGAAATTTAACTGAATCAAAACATATAATATATCTATTAAATTCCTTTCCCTTTCCTCTCTAATATACTAATTCTAAAATTATACAGGGGCTGGCCTTCCCCACACAAAAAAGTACAGGTACTCCATTTTCCCCTCAGTCCTTGATCCCATCCTCAACCCTATATCAGTCCCTCATCTATAATAGGTGTTCTAAACAGGGCGTGCCTCTCCCTCACAGCTCCTGAGCAGCAGTTACAGACGCCTATGAGTCCTCAATATTAGAATCTGTATAATCACAGCTTTAGCAATAACAAGATAGATTCAGAATTCACTCTAATGTCTGACTTTGAACACATGACAAATATACCTTCTATACTCATTTCTAAGTCTCTGTGATTTTTGCAAAAGACTGAATCAGTCACTGGAAGTCCCATGCAGAGTAGAGTAACTTTCATCACCCTGTAATCATCTGCTCAAAGTGTTCTTTTTAACACCAACTTAGAGATCATAAGAAAAAGAGAATTTATTTGAAATCTGCTTCATTTACAACATCTTTTTAAAAACCACCTGAAAGGTCACTTTTTAAAGACATATGGCTAGCGGAAGTTCTTTTCATGTGTGGCATGCAGAATCTGTCCTGCCAAAAAAAAAAAAGAAAAAGAAAAAGAAAGAAACAATCTCCACCTTTCTCACCATCATCCAGGCACGCTGCATGAACCATCTTGGAAAGCAGCTGACCTGCATGGTGAAGTACTTACCCAGCTTTGGTTGGGCTTTTGGAAATGCAAAGAACTCATGCTGGAAAGTGATTTTTGTTTGCCTTTGAATGGAATGTGTTTATTTGGAGCATGTAAGGGGCTGGGATTTGTGGTAAATTTTAAATCTTATTCTGTGTGTTCTTCTGTGGGTTGTTAGGTTGGGGATGATATTTACCTTGAGATTCGCTCAACTTGATGGTAATGATTTTTTTGGAATACACATTTCAGATCTGCAATGCTGATAAATGGCCCAGATATTTGGATACTGCACATGGTACAATTGATGCAGACATTTGGCTGTGTGCAGGGTAACAGATACAGGTTCTTTTTTAAAGATGGGAAATTTCCTTCTCTTTCTATTTGAAGTTATTCATTGGTCATCATTAGATCGATGGTAACAGCATTTTTGTCTCAGGCTTTGTGGTTGTGAGTCTTCCTATGTGGGACCTCGATGTTATTTAGCCTCTTCAATATCTTTTTAATAAAGTCTACTGATTTTCCAGCGGGGTCTTAAACATACATTGTAAGGCTTACTCCTTGATGTCTTGCCTTCTGTGGTTCTGTTTCTGTTGTAAAGACCTTATTCATCTTAGTTTAGTATATTTGGAATATAGAAATATGTGTAGAAGCAAAACTGATATCAGAGCATAAACCTTTATAGCCACTTCTTAACCATTTATTATTTACAGTCATTTGATTAGCAAAATTGTGGCTATTGCCTTTGCTTTGGAAATTGGGGGGAGGGTAAAATTATTCTTTCTGACAAAATAATAGCATATTTTAACTGCTGGTAGAAGCCTTAAGATAGAAATGTTTGGTTTTTAATTCTAATTTTAATCAGCCTGGAAGAGGGCTACCCAGATGCGTGTGTGTGTGTGTGTGTGTGTGTGTGTGTGTGTGTGTGTGTGTGTGTGTGTGTGTTGCATGTGAGTTTCTGAGTATGCACATCATGCATGCATATGGAGGTAAGAACAAGAAATCAGGTGTCATCTATTACCTTAAGATATGGTCTCTTGCGTAATTGGAAGCTTATCTTTGTGACTAGGCTACCTAGGCAGCAAGCTCTTGGAACCCATCTGTCCCAACCTTTAATGCTGGGGTGACAAATCACCCTGCTGTCTCCCTGGGTGCCGGGATTCAAACTAATGCCATCATTCTTGCAGAACAAATGCTCTTATCCACTGAACCACCTCCACAGCCTCCCCTCATACCAGTTTTTAACAAATTAAAGAAGTTTTATGATTTAATTGAAGATGATCATCCCTTCTAATAGTCAGGCAGTTTTGTTTGTTTTCATCTATTTGGACCTACTATGACTATCTTTGTGTTCCCTGTTTTCCTTTTGTCATCCTCATTGCTTCTGTGGAAAAGGTAGATGGGCGCACCGCCTTTTCTATCAAATGGTTAAATGATACCAAGGACCATCTTTAAAAAAAAGCTATAAAGACACATCTGGTGCAAATCCCTCCCCCAGTCAGCATTTTTCTAAGATCAAAGTACGCACTCAAGATTGCATCCTCTTTTCAAAGGTTGCACGTTGCTTAACCACTGTGCCGCTTTAAGCCAGCTTATCACATAAGAATGTCAGCTATAGTTCTGACCACTCAGTGGGAGGCCCAAGACACTTTGCATAAGAAATGAAAACCCAGAGGACCCCATTAGGTGGGTCTACCTGCCTGATTTGGCACAGATATGCAGCCTTGCACAAAACTAAAGCTTTTCGCCCTGCTGAAATGCTTAGGAGGTGTGGTCCTTCTCTGGAGACCCCATAGTCATTCCTAACGCTTGTGTTGGTTTTATCTTTTTTCTTCATTCTGTTTTTTTCTACTCTGTCTTGAAGTTATGTGTTTGTTTCTCCTTGTCAGACAGAACGCCACACAACCATTACCAATGCTGGGAAGGCCCCAGGTACATTAAGCCAAACAAAGAGTATTACTGTCCCAACAAGGATTAGCAGTCAAAACACTTTTATCCACCATATCATGAACTGGAGGCACTGGGGAAATGAAAACTGCTTTGAACAAACTATCCCCAAATGGCACGATCAGCTGCAATAATCTAAGTGGGTCCCCTCATGGCTGCCAACACAGGGAACTTGGCTTTTATAGACCCCTTTCCAGCAGGGGAAAGACCTCTTGAGATATGAAAAATGCCCAGGGGCCAGTAGCATGTTCACTTAAGCAAAGCAGGGAGATACATGAACCTTTAAACAGGGAAAGAAATTGCTACACACAGAAAACTTTGACATAGATGGTGGGGGCTGTCTTGTCTGTGTGTGACATTCAGGACCAAGGTCTTATAACTGGAAGACATAGGGTTTTCTACATGCATAGGCTGATTTCCCAACACTCCTAAACCAAGATCTCAATTGGTTCTCTCCAAGTTTCTCTCCCTTCACTCCTCTTGGTTTTGAATTAAATAATTTATTTCTAGTTTATAATTTTTATATATATAAAAGTTTTAGAGTGTTTTGATTTTAAGCACTGATTCCTAAATTTCATATTATCATTGTTTAGCATCTTAGTTCAATGGTTTTTGTTTTCTCTCTCTAGTTCACAATGGATGTTTTCTCATCCTTTGTAGTGCTTTCTAAGGATTTATCTTCCCTGTTTTCAGTAGTGTTCCTCTGGGTCAGAACGCTCCTTTGCCCTGGTTCTGTGCACTCGACACAAAGCTGTTCCCACTCACTCCTGCTAGGCTCTCTACTTGCCCAATACAGGAGTCACTCACCGTGTGTGAACTTCTAAATTTAAATTCATTCTTTTCTTTTACTGAAAATAGGTTTTTTTTCATACACTCTATCCTGATTACAGTTTTCCCTCCCCCTACCCCTCCCAGTTCCTAGCACCTCCCGTCCTATTCATATCCACCCCATTCGCATCTCTCATTAAAAAACAAACAGACTTCTAAGGGATAGTAATAAATTACAAAAAGATGAAACAAAACAGACCCATTTGAATTGGATCAAACAAACAAACAGAAGGAGAAGAGCCCAAGGAAAGGCACACGGACCAGATATAGACATAGAGACCCTCTTGTTCGCACAGTCAGGAATCTCACAAACACACAAAACTAGAAGCCATATGAAGGACCTGTAGGGTGAAGGAAGGGAAAAAATAACAAAGATAAAATTTTATAATACTTTTTTAAAAAAGAAAAAAAGATTCCTGGCCAACATCATGGGACAAGGAACTGCCAAAGATGCAGTCTACCCTTAAGAATCCTTTGTTTCCCCAGTGAGACTCCCTTGGAGGAAACCAAATTTTCATTTGCAAGCGGTTATCAACTGGAGATAACATCTAGGTTAGTGGCGAGGGCCTGCACAGACTGCCTTAGTTTTGTGAGTTCACGTGTGTGTTGGCTCTGTTGGGTTTAGAAGGTCTGGTTTCCTTGGTGTCCTCCACACCCTCTGGCATTTACACTCTCTCTGCCTTCTCTTCTGCAGGGCTCCCCGAGACCGGAAAAGAGGGATTGGATGAAGACATCCTGTTTCAACTAAGTGTTTCAAGGTCTCTCACTCTCTGCACACTATCCAGTTGTGGGTCTCCGTATGTGTTCCCATCTGCTGCAGGTGGAAGGTTCTCTGATGATGGCTGAGCAAAGTATGTCAGTAAGAATCATTTCACTGGCACATTCTTTAGGGTAACAGCACTAGTATTTGATTTTCCCCCAGGCCTATGTGCTATCCAGTCCCAGGTTCCCCATCACTATTTGATCTTCCCCTAGGCCTATGTGCTATCCAGTCCCAGGTTCCCCATCACTATTTGATTTTCCCCCAGGCCTATGTGCTATCCAGTCCCAGGTTCCCCATCACTATTTGATCTTCCCCCAGGTCTATGTGCTATCCAGTCCCAGGTTCCCTGTCGCTCAAGCACCATCGGGTATGGATTCCATCTCGTGAAGTGGGCCTGCAGTCCAATCAGAAGTGGGTTGATTATTTCCACAAGATTATGCAACCACTGAACAAGCATATCTCGCAGGCACCATTGTAGACGGAAGATTTTATAGCTGGGTTGGTATTTATGGTTCCACTTTGGTAGCATGCAGAGTACCTTGTGGTACCAAGAACATTAGTCTATAAGGGTGAAGGCTGTAGTTATGCACCCAC
This sequence comes from Ondatra zibethicus, assembly GCA_004026605.1. Lineage (NCBI taxonomy): Eukaryota > Metazoa > Chordata > Mammalia > Rodentia > Cricetidae > Ondatra > Ondatra zibethicus. The sequence continues at coordinate 188,844 of PVIU01000809.1, forward strand.
TCAACTTCCCCATGTTTCATGAGGTGAGTCAAGCAGGTGTTATCATCGTTAAAATTGGGCAATTTTAAAATCTATTTCTTTTTTCCTACCAGCCACATCAAGCACACGCGTGGCCAGCGGCTACTATAATGAGTTACACAGATAGGAAACATTTCCATTTCACAAAGCCTTATACAGTTACTCTTGAGTGTCCCTGGCTCTGTGTTAGCACTTGCATTAATTTCTTGGCTTAGTTTCCTAAACCATGAAGACAGTTACAATTTAACCCCTTTGAGTATCATAAATATAAAACTTTGATGCTGTATGACTTGTCTTTCCATTCGTGATCCCAAGCCCAGTAAAATGGCCATTTTTGTGTCCTTGGGGCCATGAAGCAAGCACATTTAGATTGTTTTCAATAAGTACCTTGAGTAACTGACCCTTCTTGACTTCATTTTACTTCATTCTGGGAGCATACTGGTGGCCATCTTTTTTTTTCTCTTGTGACTCTTGAGTTCCATTAGCGTCTCCTCGTCTGGTAATCCCCTGAGCAGCCAAAGAGACCACGTGTCCTTCCTTTTCAGGATATGCATCCCTTCTTCTATTCTGTCTCCTAGGAATTTTTTCCTCTCTGTTTTTGAAGTTCATTTATGTTCCTTGCAGATAAAACTATCTCACATTTTGAATAGTATTTCCATCATGCTTGAAGATGGAAGAATGACCACTTGAGTTATTTAACATGTGATACACTGATTGTAATGCTGGTTTCAATCAGTTAAGGAAGCACTAAAAAGGGTGAGTTTTAAAATAAATATCACTGTCAAGTAAACTTTTTAATGTAATTGTTCCAAAACATTTTCTTATCCTATGGTACATGAGGTTCTATAAATTAATCTTCAAGGATTTTTTTCTTATTAGAGTGCCACATATCCAGTTACACACAAAAACATTGCTCATGTTTAACCCTAAAATTCCATATAAAAACCCATAGCTTTTCTATACACTGATAATCAACATGCTGAGAAGGAACTCAGAATAGTCCTATTCACAGTAGGCTTTGGAAAATAAAGCACTAAAAACAAGCCTGTCACACAGTGGTATAAAGTCCTTCATTTTGCTTGAACTGTGACAATTCCAGACAGTGAAAGCTTTGCAGAAAGAACTTGTTTCTCTAGATTATTGCCTTTCCTGCCCCATGGACCCCAAGTAATGGCCAATCAAGAAAGATGTCTATCAATCTCCAGCATTCTTTACCTGACTACTCATTGGTGACCTCTAGGAATGACCAGCTGTGTGCCAAAAAGGGAAAGTCTTCAATGGCCTTCTTAGCCACTTCTGTCTTATAACTCCCTGGCTTGTAATCAGATAGTGGGATCTAATGCTTACATAAACACAACTCGGCAGTAGCTCAGCCCCTGCCTTCCTTTCCTTCCTAATGACCTTTCAAAACCCACTGAAGAAAATGAAGTCGCCTACAACGAGAACTATAAGTAAGATGCTGAAGAAAAAAGCTTGAAGAAGGCACTGAAAGATAAAAAGACTGAAAGATAAAAACCCAAACTCACAGGTTCACAGAATATGTAAACAGAGACATATGGCCAAAAGGAATCTGCTGTTTCTGTGCAATCCGCATCAGAATTTGGACAAAATTATTCTTCATGGAACTAGAAAAGAGAGTTGTGAAACTTGTATGGAAACACAAAAGTTACTGAGTAACCAGAGCAGTGCTAAGCAGAATATAAACCCTGCTGGACTTTTCACAATTATATACAGAGTCACAGGGACAAAACATGATATTTGCACGGAAACAGACACAGACTCATGCTATAAAACAGAAGGCCCAGAAGTAAAGCCCTGCAGACTCATCCTTCTGAACCTAACCCAGGGTTCCCAGCATGGAGATTGTATGGAAGACAGCCCTTTTGGTAAATAGTGGGCAAAGGATCCACATGTAAAAAGCTGGAAGGATGACCCTGTCTCTCCCTCTCTATAAAAATCTATCCAAATGGATCAAAGCCTTAAGACATGAAATCTTGAAATAGTGGAGAAAATTAAAAAAATATATATTTTTTTTGAAATTCACATCAGTATGGAACTTCCTCAAAAACATGAAAACTGAATCACTATGCGATTTCACTCTACCTTCAGAGTGTGATAGAGAAACAACAGAACACTTACCAATGGCACACTATATAGAAACGGGTCAGAGCATTAATTAATTGCAGAGCACTCTTGCTTCACAGCGTTCAATGAAAGCTGTTGACTAGGTCTCCAAAGGATACACCATGAGGAAAAACATGAAATGGTGGGGCAGACACATAAATTAGAACATGCTTGTGCCCCAAACCCTAATGAAAATCAGTCCCACTGTAAAAGAAATCCAGCAGTGGCCCTAAAAGGAATCAATTAGGCACATCCCTTCCACTATCTCCTCCGTAAACTATGTGGTGGCGTGTTGTTTCAGAAAGAGCACTGTCTAGACGAGGCTGGCTTGGGTTGGTTGTCAAGCTAGAACCTGCAGTGTCTTTTGGCAGGAAAATTTATCTCCACTCCAGAGAAGGAAGGAAACCAACCACCCTGCAGAAGTGCTGTGCGGTAGAAATCAACACCAGCTACAGTTTGTTTACTGAGTACCAACTTTACAAACTAGAGAGCTTAAAGTTTAAGGCAATTATGTAATTTATACAATAAATGAAGACTCCTAAAAGATAGTCTGGATTATAAACCAGGTTGGTTTGACCTCAAAATCTATACTCTCTGTGCTATATTTTTGTCACAAATCCTGTCCTGATCACTTGCTAAGTGGACACTGGCAATAGGACCCATCTTGATGGATAAAGATCTTCAGAGCTAGGCAGATGGCTAGTACATCATCAGGAAAATGCAAGCTCAAAGAGCAATGGATAGCACATAGAGCTAAGAGAGTGACCAAAATCTATAACACTAATCACATCCAATATTGACTAGGGCGTTGGACAAAGAAATGATCACTCATTGCTATAGGGACTGTTAAATGCTGTAACCATTTCTAAGACCTGGAAGCTTCTAACAAAGCTAAACACATTCTTATCATAAAAATCTATCACTTTTTGGAATCTATGGAAGGCATTGAAGTATCATTTCCTCACCAAGAAAAATGTTGCACTAGGAATGTACAGTTGTTGTATTCATAACTGGCAGAACTTAAAGCATCAAGACTCTCTTCAATCAGTGTGTGAATATGTAAACTGTGCCCCCCAGACAATGGAATATTATTCAGTACTGAAAAGAAGTGAGAGACATCAAGCCATGGAAAGATATAGGAGGAAAAAACCTGATGTATGGAAAACTTCTGACTTTTTCTGTCAACTTTATCTGAAATCTACAGCTACCGTGTTTAAAAAAAAAAAGGGTTTCCTTTGAAAGCTAAAATTTTAGTTTTAATAAAAAGCCTTTCAGGGTATATGTAAGCCTATCTCTATGTCACTAAAGAGACTTGGAAAGGATACCAAGTCTCCTGCCTAGAGAATAAAACTGTACCAGACAAAAAGCTGAGCAAAACCTGGGGGACACATCTCTGTGTCTTTCTCATGGCTTCACTAGTGAAATGAAGGTTTTGTGCTCCAGAAACTGAGAAGGTGGCAAAAGGTGTGATCGACCAAGTTTTATTAACTATACTTCTCTTTAAACAACAAAATCCCCATTAGTACATTGTGGAAAAAAGAAAATGCAAGTCCAAATTGGGGATTTCAGAGTTAATGCAGAAAGAATTGACTCTGGAACCCACTAATGCCAAAACTGTAACATGGAATCAGAGAGACAGGAACTAGTGATGACTGATTGAAGTTTCCTTTTCTATGTAAAACCATGTTTCTGGTGTGAGAAAGTCAGTTTTCCAAATTACAACACCAGCAGCAAGCCCCAGAGAGACCGTCAAAATACGGATTCCTTTCTAGGTCTGTCCAAATTTCTCCCTGTGGTGTCAATATAATCTGGTATCCTGAGGGGATATTATGTAATTAAGTACACAAATAAAATTAACTTGCTCTATCCACATAGAAGGACCGTGTGTTTACTTACTGTGAAAGACTGTCGGTTAAAGACTCATAAATCATAAGATGAAGATGAACTCAGAAAGTGTGTATTTTCAATCCCCTTGCCTCTTCAGACATAGCCGTTTTAATGGTTTTCCACTTGGGCATAAAATAATTAGTGGATCTAGCCTGAACAAAATAGGGAAAATGCAGAAATAACACAGAATGGTTGAGCTGATTCTCAATGTATTCATCTTGATTGGCTCACGGGTAGGTTTTCATGTAGCTAATGTGCATGAGTTATCTGAACTTTAGCTCTTCTCAGGCTGTGTGCACATAGCATACAGCCTCCACTCTTCTTAATTGTGTGTGTGTGTGTGTGTGTGTGTGTGTGTGTGTGTCTAAGATCCACCTGTGGAATGTTGTGTGAATGCCTGGATTTTTCTCTGCTAAAATTCCTGAGTTAAGCTTCATTTATGGTCACTGTTTCATCACAGTATAATTAAAAAAAAAAAAAGCTTTGGTGATCTCCTCAACTGGCCTATTACGCCTCCTAACATCTCCCCAAGTCTTGGCTATTTCGTGAGGCCTCCCATAAGTTTATCTACAGTTTTACCCCTCTCAATTTAGGTAAAAAAAAAAAAAGTCTTATATCATACAGAATCTTCTCCACAAATGATTATTTCTGAAATTCATTAAATCTCATTCCCAAACCATTTGTTATAGAAATCTCTGGCGGTGGGAGGGATGGGAGGATTAAACAGGAAGGGGAGGAGAGACAGGGTGAGGGAGGGAATACAGCAAGAGACAGCAAAACCAAAAAAGAGTTGTATGGAAACCTACCATGGTAGACATTTCTCAGAATATATACACAGAGGAAAGAAATATAAGTGAATCACTAAATAATGAGGAAAGACAAGGCCCTTCCTAGACATCTCTTGCTAGCAAATGAAACTTCATGTGCCAAGAATGGATTGTATCTAATTGAATTGGTCTAAGAGCCCCAAGGAAAGCCCCAAACAACTCAGGCTGTTTCCAAGGCGACTGTTTGCTCTCTCCAAACTGATGGTAAGGCCTTATGGCTAAAGTCAAAACCTATATTAAACATGGAGAAGTCAAGCTGTTGCCTACCTAGAGCTTTCAGCCCTACTGACTAGTGTCCATGACACTCTTCTGCATGCTCCCAGAAGAGAGGAAACAGCAAGACATGCTTAGTGCAATAGTGGCATAAAAGTTGTGCGATTAACCAACTTCTCTGATTGGGTTTAAGACCCAATCCATGAGATTGAACCCATGCCTGACTCTGCTTAGGGAACCAAGTACCTGAGACTGGAAAGGTCATGCACCTAGAGGAAAACCAAACACTACTGGTCTGTAAAAGCATGTAAAATGACATGTAAAAGCAACAAAATGACTCCTAAACATTCTGCTATATTCATAGATCAGTGCTCAGTCATCATTCAAGCAGACAGGAACAAATACAAAGACCCACAACTGGACAGTGTGCAGAGAGAGACCTTAGAACACTAGGTCCTAAATGGGATGTCTCCATCACATTCCTCCCTTCAGGGATCACTCAGGAAACCCCACAGAAGAGGAGCAGAGGACTCTAGGAGTCAGTGGACGACACCATGGAAACAAGGCCTTCTCTACAGCAGGATCAACACTCATATGAAATCACAGAGACCGGCAGCATGTCCGCCATGGGCCTGCACAGGTCTAACCTAGATGGGGTGGTGGCACTAAGAGGAGAAGCGAACACAAGTCCCATCCATAACTCAGGCGGGATCTCACCTGAAAACCACTCACAAGGGAAGCATTCATTTTCTCCAGCAGAGTCTCACCTGGTATAAACCGCACTTAAGAGCAGGACCCAGTCCTGGCAGCAGATGACAAACACGTGACAACCTCCATGTTGTTTTGGAATGGTTGTTGGTCTAGTTTTTTTAACCTTCCAAGCCCTTCTATATTTTGGTTATGGTTTTGAATATTTATGGAATGCATGTGTATGTGAGCGTATCTCTCTGCAACTATATGTGTTTCATGTGCTTTTTCTTGGGCTTTTTCCTTTCCCCATTTGTTTGTTTTGTCTTATTCTGGTTTGTTTGTTTTTATTTTTTTTTCTAGATGTCTGTTTGTTTCCTAATGAGAGAGAGAAAAAAAGGGGGGGTATGGGTTTGGTTTGGAAGTTGCAGAGAATATGAGAGGAGTTGGGAAAGTGTGATCAGAATATATGTTATGAAAAAAATCTATTTTCAAAAAAAAGAAAGAAAAGAAATCTTTCCTGAGAGCACCCTCTGTAACGACTTTGTTATCCCTTGCCCACACTGAGGCAGTCCTTATCTGAGTACTGATAACTGTAACTGGATCCTTAGGTTCAGAGTCTCATGTCCCAGCCTCTAGCACACACTGTATTGAAGGCTCTTCTGCGCCTGTCTGCTCATTTACACTCTCTATAGAACAGAGACTGGTATAGTAGATGCAACAGTAAACAAATGAGTTAACTGAAATGAACTGAGATCAACGTTCTTGGGAGGCAGTCTCTAGTGCTTTCAGCTCCTGCAAGTGGAGAAGAAGAGATGCGATAATCCCAAGGATGTGAATGCTGGTGTTTCCCTGACCATGGCTTTTAGATCTGTAGGATAAAAATAAATTAAGCTATTATGAAAGACTCCCAAATCCTTAAGACTGCAAGGTAGGAGGCACTGCTTATAGCCCAGTGAGTTGTGAAAATGTCAGGTTTTCATGCTCCATCTGCTGGTTAAATAGTATAAAAACCTAGAAGCCCCTTTGAAACGACCAAGTAAAGGTCTTTAATAGCAGCATGCATGACCGTTGAAGAAAATAGCTGAAAAAAAAATACTACCTGTAAAAAGATGAATCATCTAAAAGACAGAAAAATGAGAAATAAAAATAGGTATCGACAATAAAGTCCAACAGGATGGTTCGGCAGGTAAGGGCACGAATTGCCAAGCCTGACAACCTGAGTTTGATCTTTAACATTCCCATTTGGAAGGAAAGATCCAGCTCCCAAACTTTTCCCCTGATCTCCACATACATGCTGTGGTACATGCGAGCCCACACACATATGCACATATGCATACATTACACACAAAATAAAGAAATCTAACCTTTTTGAAGATATTGCAAGTACATGGCTGCAGTGGAAAAGCATGCCATGCATTTTGGACATGTGTGCATGGATACCATAGAAACAAGCACCAATGCACTAATACCATGGAAACCAACTCCAATTGTTCCCACCTGCCAGTGCCTACATACACTCTCCCATGTATCCATCCCAGGGTTGGTTACTCCAACCAATGGTATACTGTAAAGTCATGTATCAGTTCCTAGATTGGAGTACAAAAACTAGAACTTTAAGGCATTCTCTTATGTACTCTCTCTCTCTCTGATAGAGACAACTTCCTATGTACCTATCATGGTATAAGAATATTCAGGAAGCCTAACAGACAGGTCTTGGAAGAAACCAATGTTCTAGTCAAGCCTTCAAAGGACAGCCTCCAGCACTGAGTAGACCCATGCCAGAGTAGACCAACAGCTCTCATCAAATAAGCTGCAACAACTTTTAATTCCTGATATGCAGAAACAATAATATATTCAAGGCTTGCTCTTTTCAGCTGTTAGAATTTTGCATTATTTACTATGTTGCACAGATAGCTAACACATCTGCATATACATATATATATATATATATACTTCTTGGATGTGTTCAAAAAATCTGTCAACCCCAGTGTATTCGTCAAATCCAGAAGGACTTTGTAAACCGGACGTATCCACCCCAACTATTTTTCACAGTCACTGGTATTTTCACATTACCTTTCCTCTGATACACACACTTCACTGAACTAAAACTCCACAGTGGGGCTGGGGAAGTGGCTCAGTCCTTACAGACATCACTTGCTGCACAATCATGAGGACCAAGTCCAATCCCAAGCATCCACGTAAAGCTAGGCATTCCAGTATGTGCTGGCGATCTCAGCTCTCCTTCGGCAGGGACAAGAGGATGCCTGGAGCTTGCTGGACAGCTGGACTAGCCAATCAAACTCCAGGGTCAGCAAGAGCTCTCTTCCCAACAAATGAGATGAGGAAAACGCTTAATGGTGACCTCTGGCCTCCATATACACAAGCATCCACATAAAAATGTGTGCACATACATGCAAGCATATACACATGTACACCATTTATACATGAGAACATTTCACACATAAATTTGGATTATCAAATGTTTTTGAAAGAGTTTGAGGATATTGTTTGAAGGAGACTATAGGCCTTAAAACACCGTGGTCTGCATTATCTTAGAGTAAGTGATGGATGTAAGCGTTGTTGGAGATCACAAGTAAATATTATTTTTGCAATAAGTTAGCCATTAATAAATTTCCTCGACTCTGGGAAATAATCATGGACATTTTTTTTATTCTCTTTGTGACCATAAGGGATTTTCCAGACATAGGGGTTGAAATGTTATCTTAACTTTGCTAAAAGGTAACTTAAGATAACGTTTTCTGGTAAGATTTGATTTAATGCTCAAAATCTTAAAAACACCTAACTAGATCTAAAAATACACTCATCTTGACCTAATTAAAAGTTTGAGAACCATATAATGGTCTCCATTCCAAATCCAGTTGATACTTTTAATAAATTGAAGTATAGAAACACCCTGAGAATAAAACAGTATTTATGAACTGTCGCTTCATCTTAGCAGGATGGGAAACATTATTTGAAATGGGGAAAGGTGGAGCCAATTGTTTCCTAAACATCTAGCGCTTCATCAACGTGTGTGACTGCATCCTTCACATGCTGCCGTTTGAATGGTTCTTTAAACAAAAAAATTAACCAAATCTGTCTACCAGGGGCTACCAGCTGGAAAATGAGGAGGAAAGTGAGGATGGAGAAGAGGCCAGAGATGGTGAGACAGCAAGGTCCTGTGGGAAATTCCCTTGGATGTTCTGATGGTCATGAAGGTTTGACGTTCTATTTGGCTCTAGGATGTCTCACCATGTGCAAGTACCTTATCCCAGGATGTTTACCATAGACCAAAGGTCAGATAAACCTAGTTTTCATACCCCAATTTGTCAGACCTTTTAGACCTGAATCCTATTCCACAGACTCATAAACCTAGGGAGTTGTAAGGTTCCTTTGCAAAATTAAAAAATCACACAACACACACCCTCAAACATACATTCTCCCCCCCCTCTCTCTCTCTCTTACACACACACACACACACACACACACACACACACACACACACACACCTACCTCGAAAAGAGAATCCCTACCAGGTTTGACATTTGTTCATAAGCTTTGTAAATTGAGTGTTTTTTATAACTACGACAAAATACCTGAGAAAAATGGCTTAAAGGAGAAAAGATTTATTTCAGGTTTCAGATGCTTCAGTTCATGGATGGTTGACGCCATTGCTTTGAGTATATAGGGGACAGAATACCTGTGCATGCCACATGGCAGGTAGAAGACAGCTGTGAAGAGACTGAGAATACAATATCCTTCAAAGTCATCACCCTCCCCCCTCGAGACCTACCCTCTCACACTAGGAACTTCTTAGGTTTTCACTGGGTCCTCATTATGCCATCAACTTATGACTCCACTCATCTCTAATGTATGAAAGTCAGACTCCCAGACTCACATCTAAAGAGCACAGAAGCTGGTAACCAAATCTTTAATGCATGAGGTTTCAAGGAACATTTTATTCCAACCATAGCATATATGCAGTTCTTAAGAGCACAAAAGAAAACTCGTTTGTGCTGTGATCATCAGTCCCCAAGTGTCATCTGTGAGAATAAAGGGACTATCTCGGCATGGTGGATTTCTTATCATCTGTCTCTTACACGAGCTTATCACTTTTTAGCAGCATGATTCCTATGATTTGAAATTGGGAACTTAGGAGGGTAGCATGGTAAAGAGCCAAGTTTCAAGTGAATGAGAGAGACATGTTTCCCTTTGTGACATTATCCTGGGATGAATTTACTGCCTTCAGACACAATAACTCACACAGACCACTTGCTTATGAATGAAATGCATGTGTTTCTTTTTCTATAGATTGGCATCAAGAAAGTATATCCAACATAAACACCATATGAATAAAAATTTGATGAACCACAGGAGGGAAAATAATGGCTTATTTATAATCATATGCAAATATCTAAAATGAAAACAAAATCACAAAATACTAGTAGTTACCTACTATGTGTTTATATTAAACTGGCTACCACCAGAAATACCTAAGAGCAAAGTTTCCACTCCTGGCAATGTTCTGCATGGTACCTTATACATAAAAGGCACACAAGAAACATATTTGGAAGGGGAAAGAAGGGAAAGAGGAGGGAAGGGAGAGGAAGAGGGGAAGAGAAATGGAGGTGGGAAGGAAGAAAGACAGGAAGGCGTATGAAGCAAGGCACAGTCCATTCAAAAGCCACATGGAACAAAGCAGTACATTCCTTTGGGCTATTAGTCAATTCAAATCAAAAGGGATTGATTAATGTTCCCCTTTGGGCTCTGGATGTTCAGCGCAATGTGAATTTGTCAACTCTGAAACACATTGTGTCAAAATTCTACGACTCCTCAAGGTGAGGAATTACTCATTCCCCTGTGTGGTGGGAGATAAAGATGATGTGGGGGATGAAGAGAATGGGAAAGGATAGCTTCTGGGCCAAGAAATCCAAAGGCCTGAGCCACTCAGAAAGCCTCTGACTTGGGCCCAGTACTAGAAGAATAGGAGACGAAAGTGGATAATTCGACTTCTTCGTTTTGGGTACTTGTAGAAAAAAAACACTAAATATTTTCCCTGAATGTTTTGCATTCAGTTATACCCAACCACAATGTGCCAAGCCTTTTTTCCCTTAATTTTCCAAACCCATATGTATTCTAAGGAAAATCTAATCCATGTGTCTCTGATTTGCTTACATTTAAATCACTTTAAAATGTTAACTTTTTAAAAGGGTATCCAAGATATCTTTTATGTCATCCTGGTGATCCTCCTACAGGATTCTTAAGAATGTGGCGTTGTGAGGTACCAATGGAAACAAGGCCAAGGCCTCCATCCTGGTGTAGATTTTGACTCTGTGCTGCATGATCTGCTCCATCAATGAGAATAAAAGAGCAAGTAAAATTCTTTTTTGGGGGGGGGTTTGAGACAGGGTTTCTCTGTATGTTTGGAGCCTGTCCTGGGACTCGCTCTCACTCTTGTAGACCAGGTTGGTCTCGAACTCACAGAGATCTGCCTGTCTGCCTCCCGAGTGCTGGGATTAAAGGTGTATGCCACTGCCACCTGGCTTGGTTTTTTTTCTTTTGGACGGGGGGGGGGATAGAATTCTTAAGGTATATTTGCTGTCTTGAACTTCTATCCATCAGAGCTTGGGGATTAAGCCTGACTTCCTTCAGCTGCCTTCCTCAGATTACTCCGGCGAGATGCCTGAAGTGGTATGTACAAGATGAAACCTTCTTGAGGAGATGTTAAGACAAGGAAAAGGATGCAAAACAGCCCAGGTCAAAGAAGAATTAGGCCAACAATCTCTTCAAAGCCTTTTAAAACTATGACGAGTAAGCAATCATCTTCCATTAATGGGATAGGTTGCCCATCATAGCAAAGGGCCAGAAAGCAGATAATGGAAGCTCAGTCTGTTAAGTTCTGGGTTGTAGACTCAGTGCCTATGAGTCAGTGGTCGGAAATAATGAAGACAACATACTTACAACAATCTTTTCTTCTTTTGTTACAAGTTCTCTCGATGGCAGTGTAGGACAATCCAGAAAGGAAAGAGCCACAGTGGGTCTACATGTTTAAAACAAATACTTATAAGACACAGAAAGAAAAAAAAATTGTGTTCATTATTCCACACAGAGAATAACAAAGCAATAAGGCAAAAGCTTGTCAACTCCATCTATAATTTAAAAAAGAAGACAAAGAATCAAAACTAAAGAGCCCAACAGCTCTGGCCACACAGGCTCCCAGGAAGGAGGCTATGTCCTTCAAAGTGAGAGTAGACAGTGAGTCTGATGTCAAAGGAGGAAGTCCAGGAAGAAACGAGCATTGGAAACCTCAGGAATGGTGCTCATTTACGCTACTTTGCCATTTCACACTCTCAACATCAGGTAAATGTAGTGCATCAGTTTATGCGTAGGTGTGACAGTCCTGTCTTCATAAGGCAGGTTGCCCTTCCATCTGTCTTCCTCCCTAGTTGTCGAGGAGGTGAGTCTCCTGAAGGCTGCAGGAGAGCCTAGCCCCTAGTTATCCCAGGAGAAGGCCTGGAGGAGCAGCTGCACAGATTGGCAACCATCTGGTCTGAGTCGACTGGATTCTGGCAGCTGATGCAAAGAGGAAGCTGCAGAGACATCCGGGACGCCCTGTCGTAAACCTAGTTTCTGACCCAGACTTGTGACACTGAATTTATTTCGCCAGGAAAAGAAGGTCTTGATTTATTCTCAATTGTGCTGATCGCTATCGGGGAAAAAGCCTCAGATACACTCTCGCATTTTTGGAGGAGACTTCGGGGTGAACCCTAAAAGTTGAGCAAATTCTTTGCAATGAAACAAGACAGCAACACATCTACCAGCATCATTTAACATAGTTGGAGATGGCCCAGCTGAGGTCCAGCCAAATGTTCCGTCCAGTCTAGTGGAACCTGAGAGAAGAGGGTGTTTTGTGTGTACTTCACTCTTACTTTGCACTCGAAGCTAAATAAGTCCAAATTCAATGAGCAGGAAACTGACTTCAACAAGGCAAAATCTGTTTCTTTTAAAGGAAAAAAAAGAGCAAAGAAACTAACAAAAGCCCTATTCATGGTTGTTCACTCCAGCATCCTTTTGTGTTTGTAGCAGGCACACCCATAGGTTTGAGCCCCGGGTTCCTTTCACCTCCCTTGTTTTTCTCCTCAGAGGTCTTCCCTCCACTGGAATAACCAGGTCTATGGCCTCAGTCTATTTACAGAGACCCAAACCTACTCAGAGCAAATAACCAAGTCCCACCCAGCCAGTTTGTGTGCCTACTCTGGGAAATGCATTGGTTCTCTAAGCTCTGATGGTTTGGGGTGCAGCATAAGACCTACATTTCAGCACCATGATCTTCTCTCCAGGTGTATGTTTGTCATGGGTCCTACATTCTATCTGTGTCTACTAGCCCTGCATCATGGGCTAGCCTCAAAGCATACACTCAGAAAGCAACTTCAGTTTTCTTTCAGTGCGGCTTTTGAATGCTGTCTATGATGGTACTTCAGCCCAAAGTGGCAATGCCGAGCAGCAGCAGAAGGGTCCCTACCCAGAAGAAACAGCATCAGTGTTTTATCCCCACTCTCCAAGCATCTGTAAACTACTGTAGTCCAGCACGAGGGCTCGAATGGACTTGTTACATTAAGTCCTCGGGGCTAGTCCCAATTCAGAGGGACATGACTTTTGTCTGTTTGAAGGTGTATTTCATTGGTCTGTTTGGTTGGATGGTTTGTTGACTTGGTTAGGTTTCGTTTTTTGAGGCAGGGTCTTATAATGTAGCACTGGCAGTCCTTGGACATGTGGGAGTGATGCCTCAGCCTCCCAAATACTTAGGTTAGAGGCATGCAACATCACACTCGAGGCAGGTGATCTTATAAGAAAGTTGGTCACGCACAAGTACAAAGGGAACAGACTGTGGGAAGAACCAAGAAGGTGGCCACCTATATACCATAGAGAGCCCTCCAAAGAAACAAATCCCTGCTTACACCTTAGTTTTGGATAGCCACCCTCCAGAAGTTAACATATATTAGGATAATGCATGTTAGAGCTGTCTATAGAATGTAGCATTGAAATACTATATTAATGCCAGTTATTTTAATCACTGTGTTGGGCCAGCAACATGGAGGTACAGGCAGTTGCATATAGACCTGGGAACATGGCTGGTAGACAGAGAGAACTGACTCCCAGAGCTGTCTTCTTATCTCTTCACATGCTCCATGGCAGAGGCACATTGCTCTCAAACACACACACATACACACACACACAATCAAACATTTCACATACACACTTACTTAATAAGTAAATAAAGAAAATTTTAAATCTAATTATTGCTGTTCTTTAAATGTGGCAGCATAATTTTTCAGCCACTTAAAGATGAAAAAGACACTCAGTTTTATATTTTAAAAAGTTCAATGAAAACGTCAAACATTTCATCACACTCAGTGTTTGGTTTTTTTCTGTGTCCAGGCCAGATCTAGACTGCAGTGTGTGTGTGTGTGTGTGTGTGTGTGTGTGTGTGTGTGTTTGTGGTGTGATGAACATGTTCATGGATCCATGTACATGTGTGAAGGTGTGTGTTTACATGCATGTGCATATGTGTGGGGGCAGAGGTTGACATCTGGTGTCTTTCCTCAATCACTCTCCACCTTATTCAGATCTGCACTTTTGAAAACTGCAATGGAGACATCAGACTCACTCTATTCCCTAACATTTATCTAGCTTTCTCCGCAATATCCTTTCCTAGCCAGTATTTTGTTGTTATATCCTCTAGAATCCAGAAGGAACGATAAGAGAGAAAGGGGCAGAAGCCATTCCTTTCTTAGCTGATACAGACTTTTTGTTTGACTTCAAAATGTCCCAGAAATCCCTGCATTAGCTCAATCTGAATAACCACTCTAGAGATGCCCACAGTCCACAGGGTAACCATGTGTCGAGACTTGCACTGGCAAAGTTTTGGTGAATGCTGTTCTCTGGCATGCCTTCTATCCTTGATGGCCTTAGGAAGACCTCACTTTCATAACATGCTACTCCGGATATTTTCTGTAACAAAGCTTCCCATTTAAAGATCGTCTTATGAAGAATGTGGCTGGGAGTTGGGAGGCAAGGTGCTGAAGTCCTGGCTCTCCAGGGCACTTAACTGTGTGACCTTGGGCAAGTCACTTAACCTCTCTGTGCTTCAGTCTCCATCTTGGAAAATGGGAGTAATGCCTACCTCACAAGACTGTTGTGGGGATTAATCAGAGCCAAACTAATGTCTATAGAGTACGTAAGGTTCTTGAAGAAGACACTATATAAACACAAAATAACATCTATTAAAGTTGGCTTATTTGTGAAAAATAAGACTCTTTGTTCAAATAGAGTTCCATTCTGAGGTCTTTGGAATTAAAATTTTGAACATGTGAATTTGTGGAGGTCTTCAATTCCACTTACAAAAAGAAAGAAAGAAAGAAAGAAAGAAAGAAAGAAAGAAAGAAAGAAAGAAAGAAAGAAAGAAAGAAAGAAAGAGAAAGAAAGAAAGAAAAGGAGAAGAAAGAAAGAAAGGAGAAGAAAGAAAGAAAGAAAGAAAGAAAGAAAGAAAGAAAGAAAGAAAGAAAGAAAGAAAGAAAGAAAGAAAGACCTTTAGCAAACACCTTGAGTTCTTCTGCATTCTGTCTTATTGTCCACTGGTAGTCACTCAAAACTACAAGTTCCAAAGGTCAGTAATTGTTACATCTAGCCCTTTATGCATCACAAGGAAGGAGAGAGACAATACTTATGGGTTCCAAAGATTTTAGTAACTCACCTCATGAATGGGTCACTGCCCGATTAGTGCTGCATATCAAGGATTCAGGAGCCTTGTTTCTCCTGATAGCCCCGAGCAGGAACAAAAGTGGAGTTTATGAGGACAAAAATCACAAACATTTGTTGCCAAGTTAGAGTTACACTCTCCACCAACCAGGATTTAGAGATTAGGGGCTTTCTTGACTGTTCCATCATTGTCAATCGATATGCAGGGCAAACTTTTCAGTCCAATTGATCAGATTCATTTGTTCCTTCTGTTGTTGGGAACAGTCATCACTTTTCTAGAAACTAAAGATGCATCATGACTATTTCTATGCTTTAGAGAGAAGGTGGATCAGTCATTGGAAAGTTCTCAGCTCCCCTAGGGCTTGGGAACCTGAAATGTATTTCCCCCTGCAGGTAAGATGGAGTCTGAATTCAGTTGAAATGGTAGTCCTCAAGCTAAGGTGCTTCTGTCTGCTCCCTTCAGAAATACCAACTATGACACAAAAGCTGAAGAGAGGATTGCCTGGTGGTTATGATCCTTGGTCCTCTTGCAGAAGGCTGGAGTTTGGATCCCAGCAACCACATCACCGTGGATTAAAGAAAAATCAAGACTTGAGATAATTATACTTTAAATGAACATAATAATCAAAGAAAGAAGTGTGTGCGCGCATGTGACATAAAAGTAATCCTTAACATGGATGAATAAAAGTGTTTGGGAATGTTGTTTGAATTGCCTTTTTGGATTTCTAAAGTGGCTACCCAAACTGATCACATTTAAAGGTTCTAATGATTCTGTTTCCAGCAGTAAAGAAAGTATTACTAACAGTCAGGGTTTGATCTAGCAACAGACGTATAAAAAAAAATCATTGGCTTTCCCTAGTCAACTCCTTTTATGGAGCAAGAAGCCAGAAGCCCCTCTCTATGATATGTTTAAATAGTTTCAGAATAGAGAATGAATATAATGACATTAGCTGCTTACTCAAGATGTTACCCAAAGCAGTGTAGGTAAAAGAAGAGCTGAAGAGTTCGAATTCCTAGATCAAGCTTCACATAGGAGTTTCTTGATATGCTCATTAGACACAAAAGTAAAGGCAGCATTTCCTATCATTCAAGGCTAAAATAACTAAAAATCAAATTGAGAAGTTCTTACTCACAGCTGGCGGAATTACAATGTTAGTCAAACTTTGAATCTTTGCTGCATTTTTACTCTTCAAGCAAGAACACTGATTGGGAAAAAATAGGATGCTATAGATTGGGGTATAGACATAGGAAATGTCCCAATGAAGGTGGGGTTTCTAATAACTCCTCCTACCAGTGGAAAGGTCCTTCTTCACCAAACCCAGAGGCAGTGGCAACTGCATCCCTTCTTCCAGGGTCAGCTGCAATTTCTCTGTCACTCTGGAATCAGTGTTTTTACCTTAGTCTAAGAGGATCCGCCCAGCATGGCCTGAAAGAAACAAAGATGGCCTCCCAGGAAGCTCTTACCATGCTTCTCCTCAGAACCCCCTCAGCATTGCTTTTTGATTCTGAAGCTGTAATGAGATTCAAGTCACAGAATGTCCCTAAGCATGAGGTACAATGTATTGTCCCTGAGGAGGTACAGTAAACTCCTGAATCCTCTTGGGTTATAACATCTGAGATCTCAGGTGCTACTCAATGCTCTACAGCAGATTCATAAATGGTTTCTTGTCATTCAACATCCATTTCATTCCCCTTCTTAACTCAGAAACCCAATCCTTAAGGCGTTTGAGGTTGGAATAGAGGTGGATAGCGTCATCAAAAACCCCAGTCCTTAAATAAAAAGGGATAGGAGACAGCATTGTTTGGGCAAAAACAATGATGTGCTGTTCTCTCTCAGTTACAGTGGGTGTCTGCTAATTTAACACTCATCCGTTTTCTTTGAAAAGGTTCTTTCCCTCATCTACAGTCTTCTTCAACCTTTGCTCCTGCCTCTGGGAGAATAGCCAACTCAAGTGAGAATCAAGGAGCGTGCCATCTGTAGAAGTTGCATTCTACCAACAAAACATTGGGGCTCCAATGTTTGCATTGCCGCCATCAATTAAAGGCTTTCTAGATTACTGCCTCATTGGGGCTGAGGATTAGCTCCTTCAAATACTGAGTGAATTCAAATACTTTTGCTTCTAGTCAGCTGTGTTCCATGTAACCACACCCCAAATTATTTCCTAGACATCGTAAGAAGTGGCATTCTTTTTTAAAAGACTTTGAAGAATAAGACCAGTAAAATTCCTTTGTTGTACAAAGTGACTCATGGGAAAGATCAAATTAAGGGTGTGGTCCTGCCATTCAAGCCAGTTAACTTCAAGGTAGCCAACACTGAGAGAGGTGTGGAGACCAAAAAGGGAATGAATATGGTCAACAAGAGGCTTAATTAACTCAAGCTGCTTTAACAAATATTCACTTAAAATAGACTCTTTTCATTTCCTCAGACTTGTTTTCTGCTACACCCTATCTATCTCATCCTTACCAAACACAGGGTTGGTTTTCTCTCGACATAGCAATGCCTGTTAAATATACAGCTGCTATTCACACATGCAGGGTAGCAATTCTGAGTCTTTAATTTTGTTTGTTAATGTTTGACGGTTGGTTGTCACAGATCTGATTTCTATGTATTTAGTAATACAGAGAATATGTGAGGTCCTTCCATGAGGAAATCAACAGTAACAATCAGTATTTACCATCCTGTCTATTTTCTATAGAGTTTGAGTTGGGAAACATTGTTAAATGGTTAAACTTAAATGAAGTAGCCTTTTTATTGAAATATCAGAGTCAGACAATAAAACTACATAATGTTTAATATATAGCCAAATCTTAAAGTTGTTGAAAATAAGATCTACTAAACCTTACCTTGCAATATGGAATAAGGCAGATAATTTGCAATTAGAAAATCCAGATAAGCTAATTTAAATTTCTTATCCCATGGGAGTTCTTTAATGGATTGAAATAAAATGTAAAATACCATCAAGAAAAGTGTTTACAGTAATGTCACATTCACACAACCACAAGGGATACATTAATTACAAGAAATTGTGGCTACTATAAAATCTAAGTTTTTTCCTTACAGAGTTCTGAGATAAAGTTTAATTTATGAATAAAGCACAGTAAGAGGTTAACAATAACTAATAATAAAAATAGGACAATCTAACAATGTACTGAAATAAGAGTTCTGTCAGCAATATTCTTGGGCCTACATAAGACTTTAACAAGTGATTCGTGATCACAAGCATCACGCTACAAGAACAGACAATCTGATAAGTGGCACGGCAACTGAGTGAAAAACAGGAGGAGTGATTCACATCCTGGGCAGGATGGAGAAGGCCACTGTGAGATTTTATCATGCTGCTCAAAATTGCATACAATTTAAGACTTATGAATTGTTTATTTCTGGAATTTTCCTTTCAGCAATTTTGAACCATTTTTGACTGAAGCCACAGTTGGGAGGGATTAGTGAATAATGGCTTTGATAAACAATGCTGATTTATCCAATCAAATATAACAAGGTAGTTGACTAAACTAATTCTTATTAGGTAAACAAGCAGAGAGGAAGGCAGAATAAGAGAACGGAGAAAATCATCACAGGAAGATAGCTTTATTACCTCTTTTATGTGGCAAACAATATTTAAATGGAATTCATGAAATTAGCATTTGTGCAGAGAAATTAGGTGGTAATATTTCAACAAGGCTAACATGACTTGTGATTCCTATGGATTTCAACTTACAATTGCCTAGTGGGGAAGAGAACTTTATCACATTAAGGCAGGACATAGCAAACGCCAGGCACTATTCTGCACGTTGTTATTCACTAATGGCCATTGTATTTCATTAAAATTCATATAAAAGTCAATGCTACCTAACTTAAATATAGCAGAACACTGGCAAAGAGGAATAAAAATGGATTTGCACATTCAACCAAGGAATTATAATAAAGCACATTTGGAATAGAATCTTGGGAACTTTTATTCATGGTAAACAATCATGGGATTTCATTATGACATTTTCATACATTTGGATCATGGTTCTGATCATATTTATTCTCTTTTCCATATTTCCCTATCTTGTCCCCATACCCACTCCCAGGAAAACCTTTCTACTTGTGAAATGGCAGTAGGGTCTCTCAGACAGTTCTGAAGGGCCACTGTACTACTACTGAGAAAAGTTTTACAGGTAAATTGGATCCACTGGGTGTGCTCAGTAGACAAAGGGGCTCCCATGCCAACTGGTATTGAGAAATGGACAAGAAAGACTCTGAGGTCATAGAGAATGATTCAAGCTGGTTTGTGAGGTTGTGGCGAGAAGCATCTGGTATCAGAGCCTCAATAATGTACTGACAATACTATAAGTGGCTCTGGGTGATCCATAAACCAGTAGTAAGTAATCTTTATCTACCAATTAGCAGTAGAGATTCAAAAGTGGTATGCAGGTAACTTGATGCAATAGTGTAGGTGCTCTTTTACTGAAGCAGACGCTGGAGGCATAGAAATTCTATTGCTCATTTGTGGGCAAGAGAAGATGAATGCTTGAAAAGAGTCTCTAGACTCTAGGCTCTTGGTTCTTTCAGGCCACTGGAAGAACTCCAATTTAAATGAAAATAGTAAAGCAGAAAAAAAAAAAAGCCCTGTGAGTTCGGGAAGGTCCAACACATCTGAGCTTGATGAATGGGTGGATGGTGGTGACATTGAGAGATGAGGAAAGTGAACTCAAAAGGAGAAAATGACAAATTTGTTTGGAACAAGCTGACAAGATGCCTGCCAGTGGAGTTCAGTATATTTGCCGCTCAACTGTATGTATGCTATTAGGTCACCGGAAATGAGTGCTGAGAGCTCAAGGAGTAGATGTGATAGAAGAAAAGAACTGGGGGCTCGGGAGGACGGTTGAATCTAAGTATGGAAAAAAATCTAAGAATTTCTATAAGATTAGATAACAGCTGGCATCAAGGCACAGATGGAGCGTTCCTGGAACATTACAGAAGAGCTGGCTTTCTGATGTGCTGGTTGAAAAAAAGTGTTTTCCTGGTTCTCTGCCTCCCTCTCCTTCCTTCTGCTATCCTCCTGTACTTTGCACACATAACAGGAATAAAAGAAAGGGGCTGATGAGCTTTACTGGTAAAGGATTTATTTAAAAAAGAAAATTAAAGTTATTGGTTAACTATAGAATTAAAGTCTTTATTTGTGTGTGTGTATTTGTGTGTATTTTCCTGTGGATGGATTGCATGTGTGTGTGTGTGTATGGGTGTGTGTGTATGGGTGTGTGGTGTGTGTGTGTGTGTGTGTGTGTGTGTGTGTGTGTGTGTGTGCATGTAGAAGCCAGAGGTTAACCTCCTCAGGAGTTGTCCACCTTGTTTTTGTGAGACAGGGTCTCTCATTGTCCTGGAACTCAACAAGTAGACTAGGCTAGCTGGTCATCAAGCCTTGGAAATCCACATGTCTCCGCCTTGCCAGCACTGGGATTACAAAGCAACCCCATCGCATCTCATTTTTCTTTGTGTGAACTCTGAGAATCCAACTCAGGCTCTCACCCTTGTGAAACGAGCACTTTCCTGACTGAGCCATCTCCTCAGTCTAATCAATACAATTATTCTTACATGAATTACTGGGGCTTTCTTATGTGGAAAAATCTGAAAAGTAAAATAAATACTTATGAAGGTATTCAAATCCCTAATTTTCCTGAACAAATGAATGGGTTTTCTGAATTTTCATAGCATGCACATTATTGTTTAGATTAAGGTGACCTGGATACCAGCTTCTTTCAACTAAGGAATATAAAGCAAGAATTAAAGTTCTTGGTGTATGTCAAACTTCAAAATCATATTAGGTATCAAATCTCTTTGTTCCAAGCCTTGATGACAGTGAAATTCTCTCTTCCTGATGGTCAGCATAACTGTCCTGGATACAATGGATATGCAATAAATATTTTAAAAATATTTTATCTGCTATACATAGAGACCATGCCTATACTCTTAGAACGAGTTCTGCAGTTTTTGCAGGCTAGGCATTCCCTTTCTTTTTCAGAGTAAGGTGCCCATATGAATTCTCTGACAGATAAAATGTAGTGTGAATCACGCTGTACATCAAGAGATTGTGGTTCATGTTTTTGTCTGTTTGGAATGATCTTGAAAACCAGCCACTGTGTAGAAAGTACAACTTTCAAGACAGAGCAGAGGAAGATCACGTGGACAGAAGCCTGAAGGCATTTCAGATGCTGTTATATCCCATACACAAATGCATATTTACTATCTGTATCTTGACAATTAAGGGGTATGAAACACAAAGAATACAAACCACACATGCAAATATATTTAAACAAGTATTTTGTGATAATATATGTGGTAAAGGAATTTATATACTTTTTTCATTTTTAAGACCATATATATGGTGTGTATTTTAAAAGCAATAAATCTTAAAATGAATATTCTACAATATATTACTAGAGCCATAACTTGATAACCTAGTGTGAATGGCTGAGCTACTTTCATAAATAGTCTTCAAAGTTTAACAATGCAAAGCTACAAAAATATATTTGAATTTCTATCTATCTAAAAACTTGATTTTCATAGTGGTACTTCACTGGCCCCTTATAATAAATTCCAAAATGATAAACCCCTTAAATTTTAAATCATATCCAGAAAGAGCATTATGCTTACATTATCCCTGCAGACAACTTGCCTTTGACATGACTCAACTTGTTTTGTTTTCTGGTGTTGAAAGGAGTGGAAAAAATGATCCATTTAATAAATGTTTCTGAAAAACATTAGCATATAACAAGTGAAAAGGGACATGCTTTTAAAGCTAAGAGGAAACAAAGCCAGCTGTTCAGAGAAAAATATGAATCAACTGAAATAAATGAGCATGGTTTTATTTTCAAACGCAGCCTCAAAGACCATTCATGAACAATAGAGGCCACTTTGGAAAATATCTGATTTGAAAAATTACAAAAATAAGTTCTGTAAAAGGAATATGAAGACAAAAACAGATCACAGCAAGAATAATGGTCACCATCTAAAGGCTTGATGTGTATGGTGCTGGGAACAAAACGAAAATGAGTCCAAAGAACAGTACGGAGGTCACCAGAAAGCAGCAGTGACGTAATCTAGATCAAACACAGCACAGCTGAGTCCTCCCAGGTCTACTGCTACCTAACAGGGATTGGGATTTCCATTTTCAATCCCAGATTCAGGCGGAAACATTGGCTGACCCCCATGGGTAAGACTTGCTCCCCACGTATCACATTATGAGAAAATGAGCACAGAAGAATCATTAAGATAAAGTTATCATCCACTAATTACCACGGTCTATAATTTAGAGAACTTCCTTGTTGAACACTAAATAACTCTTCAGTCTCCTATATAAGAACTTTTATGAAATGATTATCCTTTAAGTCTCTATTTTTAGCCATGATTAATTTACTGCCAGAAAATGTGGTTCCTGCCCCTAGAGCATCCAAGATCCGTCCATGCCTGCATCACTCCTGAGATGCCCCAGAGGGACTGGACCTCCACAGGGAGGTGGTGTCACTTTCCACATATTGTCTCTCTCGACAGTCCTGGAGGGTACTGCTGCCTCTCTCATGCAGCTGGAGATGCTAGACCTAGTAAGCTGACACTGTTCATGAGTCAAGATCTGTGCCTAATCCCAAAGGTCATATGTTTTCCCCATATCATTTAATATCATGTTAAAACCTTAAAATATCAGTTAATGAAATATACCTTATGATATGTATATGATTAAAATAATTGAATCTTCAAAAACCTGTAAGAACATCTTTTTAAAATTTTATTAGATTTTTTTAAAAACATACCAATCCCAATTCCCACTCCATCCCCTCCCCACATTGCCTCCCCAAATGTTCCAGTTCCTTGTCAGTCTACCTCCACTCCCCAACATGAAGCTGTCTGTATCACTCTCTGCTCCTCTAGGTCAGAAAGCCGGCAAGAACAGGATTTTGCTCAACATGCCTCTGCCTAGATGATAGTAGCACTTCATAAAAATAAACCCAGTTTGGAGCATTCAAGATAAATTTATAGAAGGAAAAACAATACAAAGAAAGTTCTAGCCAATTCACACATTTTTCTTCTACTACTTTCGCTTATTCATTTGTAACTTAGAGAAAAGCACTTTCGATTTTAATGGAAAGTCAAGTTGCTTGTACACCAGCATTCTTCCAGAGTGCAGTCTGAGTAGCAAGTTGAAGATGGAGCTATCCCTTGGGTTTGCTACCCTAACTTAGGCTCTAGTAGATCCTAGCTCAGGGTAGGGTCTCCTTAAGGCATTCTGCCCTCTGCATTATGTTCTTGATACTGCTAGCTTGTTGGCTTAGTTCATTTTCATACAATAGGA
Organism: Ondatra zibethicus; assembly: GCA_004026605.1. Taxonomy (NCBI): domain Eukaryota; kingdom Metazoa; phylum Chordata; class Mammalia; order Rodentia; family Cricetidae; genus Ondatra; species Ondatra zibethicus. The sequence goes on from PVIU01000809.1 coordinate 212,692, forward strand.
ACGATTCAAAGTTCTAGACTTGGCTTTTCAGGATTGCCTGAAAAGTCCTCCATTTCATCCCCAAAATGAAGAAAGGTATCTCTTCGACTGCCTCCCACATCCCATACCCACAGAAACACACTGGTAATTTTCAGTAGTGTGATATTGGAAAGCTGGCTGTTGATTACTGGGTGAAGTAAACAGCTTCTCTGATAATGAGCTCATCTCCCAAGTCCTCAAGATTCTAGGAGATCTGCAGATTTGACAGAGGTGTTTCCTTCTTCTTCAATCTCTAAAGTCAACCAGGTCTTCAAATCTCCTATACAATACAACCATGCACTTTTAGAATGTAGAGTACCAGCCAGGTCCCCATCCTACACAATGTTGCCATCCACTCTTAGAATGTAGGGTACCAGGAAGGTCTCCATCCTACACAATGTGGCCATGTAGTCTTAGAACGTATGGTACCAGGCAGGTCTCCATCCTACACAGTGTGGTCATGCACTCTTAGAACGTAGGGTACCAGGAAGGTCTCCATCCTATACAATGTGGCCATGTACTCTTAGAATGTAGGGTTTCAGGCAGGTCCCCAACCTACATAGTATGGCCATTCACTCTTAGAACATAAAGAACCAGGAGAAAGGCATCCAGAAGCCTTCTGCTATCTCCTACCTCCTCACAGCTGTCATCACACCACTGTCACTGCAAATGGTCTTGCTGAAGGGACTGTCTGCTAGAAGAAAAATGAAGAAACAGGGGATTTTTGCCAAGATCAAGCTTTGCCTAGATGAAGATAAAATCTTATGCTAAGTTGCACTATACCTGAAAGAGCTAACTTAACAGTTCCAAAGACCTTTTGTCTTTATTTGCATGAACAGCATTTGCTTAGAGGAAAATTGTCAAAACAATCTATGAAATGTCCCTGAAACAATTCTTTCTTGCTCCACAAATTCTCTTGCTCTGTGACAACTCACATATGCTAGCCCTCAGATCATGAACACATCTTAGGGATTGAGGTACAGTGAGAAGCTTTCATAATGGTAGAATGGAACCAATGAAATAGCTTTCCAAGATGGGTTCATATAACCTCATGACAAATTTAGTGGTATCACTGCTAACTTAGAATGTATATACATATGGTTTATATGTATATAGATGATCCAAATACATATTCATTTTAGCATGGGTATTTATTCAACATAAGTACATAAACATATATCCATCTTAAATCTGGAAATTGAGAGTTCTGTGTTCAAATCCCAATACTTTCTCACCAATTTTTACAATTTTCTGCGTGGCTTTGCTCTGATTTGATGGAAACACAGCCTCATGCTCCTACATCTTATATGTATCTTCAAAGAATACTTTTCAAAAATGTATTACCACAATGTTCAAATCAAGAAATAAATGCTATTTCCATGTGTGGCTTAAAGATTATACAACTGTGAAAGTTGTGTCCAGCAGAATATTCCCATTTTGATAGGTACCCTAAAGAAAATACAAACCAAGTGTACACCACATGCAGCCAGATAAGTGTCTAGTAACCAAAGTAGTTCCTCAAATCTTTAGTTTGTATTCTGCTTTGGGGTTATATTTCCAATGACTTCCAGTCTTGACGTTGCTGTGAATTTCCAAATGTTTAAAGTATTGTAAAAATTTCAAACAAAGTATGAAATTATTTTTACAAATAGAATAAGCATGCTACAGATCCTTACTGGGAAATGTTTTGCAGTTAGACAACTCCTAGAGAGTTAGAGACACTGGACTGGAGACTAGGGGTGTGTACCTTTTAAGTCTCCACAACCAAAACACTGATGCAAAGGAAAAAAATACATTCATAAGATTGCTCCATAGGCAAACAAAAGCTTATTATTTTAGGACAAAATACTTTCAGTTTTGAATATAACTCCTAATCCATTCTCCATTTTTCTTTAAGTAGAGCAATTTCCTTTCAAGTGAAAGCAGTTGCATCTTCACATCTATTTGAAATGTAATTAGATAGAAACATAATACACTCCAGCTGGAAAACGAACAATCCATTTCTCCTCTTCCTAGACAAGGTCACACTGCTGAGCACACTCAAGTTAAGCGTGATACAGAAGTCAAGCCATAAATCCAATGAGATGGAAGTCTCTGGCACAAGTAAGACCCAGTGTCAAAGGGGTTCACACTCAATTATCTCTGCTTCGTTTAAACACTCTCAATCCTTATTAACAAATAGTTCCTCCCTTAGAAAAAAGTGTAGTATTGTAGAGACCAGATCAACAAAAGACACTGTCATTTTTTTTATAAAAACTAAAACATATTTGGGGGGAGAATGTAAGTGAAACTAATTTGCTACATATGTTTTATACATACAGTACATAAGGGGGTTTCTCCAACGCCATATGGAACGCATCTGAACTTGTAAGACAATGACCTTCATAAATCACTCTAGGCTCCAACTCCAAATTATGTCTTGTTCCCCCACTCATGGGATAGTCACTATATCTCATATAAATTCATTATGTTATATGTGCACAATAATCTATCTCTACCTTTATAAGGAATGATGTCATAACATACAGGCAAGGCTTTCCAGAGGAGAGCAAGCTCTCCCACCAGATGTGCCAGCACACGATACAGCTTCTCTACACTAGTGATCCACAATAGCCCCTGTACACTGCTAGAAGAAGAGAAAATTCATGGAGAAAGCAATGCACGATCTAATAACCACATTGTTTCTATGATGTCTTAACTTTGTTTTCCTTCTGGGGTTAATATGTAAACTAGAACTATCTTATATAGTTTCTTCCTATACATTTCCCAATTATGCCCATATATCTGCCTATTTATTTTTACCTACGCTAAACCACCAGCCATGTTCTACCAGGGTTTTCCCTTAACAGATGAATTGCTGAGACAAAGGTTTAAATTAAAGGAGTAGCAATGTTTGGCAGTGGTGGATGGAGAAGATAAAAGAAATACAGATATTCCAGTCCAGCATCTTTTTCCATGAAAAATTGTCTTCTACCACCTTCCTTCCTGATGTAATTTTCCTTCCACATTCTATAGTTCAGAAGAACAACTTTGTCCTCTTGCTCACCTGGAACCACTTGAGGAAATGAGCACTGAGATAAGATAGATCAAACTTCCCGATCCTTCTCCCTTACCAACCTCAAACTTCTTAAATCCATAATGTGACATGAAAACCACTGAGAATAGCTCATGCACAAACCTGCATGAGGACCTCTTTTTGGCCCTCTGCTATCATCCCCTCACCTTAGTTCTAGTGTTTTCTTTCACTCTGGGTCAAAGATCAAGCACGTAACATCAGGTAACAAAAAGGACATAATAAACACACATTGAATGAGTTAAATAAACATTAACGGCTAGAATGAGAGGTTATTATGAATATGACAGCCTCAAGAGATTATGCCCCATGGAAAGCAGGAAGCTCTGAATAAAACACTGCATTTAAGATTTCTGGGGAGGATGGGACATTGTAAGGGCCAAGCATGTATGAGCTAAAACTTATCTACAGGCTAGTTCACATCTAAAACACAGAACACGTGCAACTTCCAACCAAGAATGGAAAATTTATTGGAGAAAGAAAAGACACTAGAAGCTGCCTTTTTGTCTTATTGACTGCATCCTTTACAGAAGCTTCTCATTTTCAGAAGGTCCCATTTATTTATTGTTGTTCTTAGTGTCTGTGCTACTGGTCTTACATTTAGGAAGTGGGCTCCTGTGCCAATGTGCTGAAGGCTGCTTCCCACTTTCTCTTCTAGGAGGTTCAGTGTGGCTGGATTTATATGGAGGTCTTTGATCCATTTGGACTTGAGTTTTGTGCACGGCAACAGATATGGATCTATTTGCTTTCTTCCACATGTTGACATTCAGTAATACCAGCACCATTTGTTGAAGATGCTTTTCTTTTTCCCTTGTATAATTTCAGCTTCTTTGTCAAAATCTGTTCATAGGTGTGTGGATTAATATCCAGATCTTTGATTTGATTCCATTAGTCAACCTGTCTGTTTTTATGCCAATACCAAGCTGTTGTCATTACTGTAGCTCTATAATAGAGCCTGATGTCAGGGATGGTGATGCTTCTGGAAATTCCTTTATTGTACAGGATTGTTTTGGCTCATCTGGGTTGTTTTTCCATATGAAGATGAGTATTGTTCTTTTGAGGTCTGAGATTTTGATAGGGATCACATTGAATCTGTAAATTACTTTTGGTAGGATTGCCATTTTTTTATTATGTTGATCCTACCTATCCAAGATCATGGGTGATCTTTCTGTTTTCTGATATCTTCTCCAATTTCTTTCTTCAAAGACTTAAAGTTCTTGTCGTCTTAAGGTCTTTCACTTATTTAGTTAGTATTACCCCAAGATATCTTATGTTATTTGTGGCTATTATAAATAGAGATGTTTCTCTGATTTCTTTGTCAGCCCCTTTATCATTTGTATATAGGAGGGCTACTGATTCTTTTCTGAGTTGTTCTTGTATCCTGCCATATTACTGAAAGTGTTTATCAGTTGTAGGAGTTCTCTTGTCAAATTTTGGGGGTCACATAATTGAGAGTCCAGATCAACTCTAGCTGCTTTCTAATTTGAGCTGAAGAAAGGAGTACCAAGAAAGAGTGCCAAAGCAGTGACCTATAAGAACATCACAAATAAGTAGTGTTCATCTTTAATGCCCCAACTTTGCATGAAATTATCAAGATATCTTAGTTGATCTTGTTGCTGGAGTGAACATCTTGTCCAAAACCAACCTAGGGAGAGAAAGGATTATTTTAGCTTTACAGTTTATAGCCCATCATGGAGGGAAGTCAGAGCAGAACTAGAGGCTAGAACTGAAACAGAGGCCATGGAGAAATGGTCCTTACTGACTTGTTCTCCATGGCATGTTCATCTTGCTCTTACACAACCTAGAACCACTTGTCCAAGGTTGGCACCACTTACAGTGAGCTGGTACATCACACCTCAGCCATTAAGAAAATGCCTATAGATACATCTAGAGGCCAATCCAATGGGAGTTGTCTCTTCCCAGGTTACTCTTGCTCATGGTATCATGGCAAAGACCAACCAGCACATCAGAATAGAATATTTGATAGTAAATTTATTCCTGAACTAACAGTCTATCTTTTTAAAAATTAGTATGACAAAGAGATTAAAGCTTTTAGAATGCCTAGTTCCTGTAAGTATTCTGAAAAGCCTATAAACTCATATAACTAAGTGTACCCACATTTACAAGCATACACGTACATACTCACAGACAAATAAGCAGAAAAATGCTGCAAATCCATAATAATGTTGAGATTTCCCCTGGAAATATCCAATTCACAAATAATAAATGTCCCTAAAGAATGTCAATACCCTTCAGAAAAAAAATCAAGTTTGTATGCAAATGCTATCCTAAATATTATCTTACAAAGATAAAATAGTACAATATTCTAAAATAATGTCAATATTGCTTCATAAATTTTATTTAATATACAAGGCATAACTAATAAGCTTTATTCTATACTCTGCTTCTGAAAATAATCAATATTTTTAATCATTTTGTACAATCATTACATCTCCTTCTGAGTTCAGAATTTTTCCCTGACAATAAATTATTAGAAATAATTTCTGAGTCCAGAATTATTCCCTGACAATAAATTATTAGAAAGCTAAACAAAACAATGAAATAATTGTTTTCAGAGATGGCTAGTAATGAAGAACTGGGATTCCTCAAAAAATAAAAGAGGAAGAAATTAGATGACCTAATATTGTCCTCAACATCATGTAGGAACAAGTTTTAGATCATAGGTCAGGGACAGGTTGGAGTTCAGGGAGGAAAAAATGCCTAGAACTTATGAGGCAGAGTATTGAAGAGGTAAACATTCTAAACATCTGCCTAAGAGTTGCCTGACGCTTTTACTAAATCCAAAATCTCTATGTCTAGAATAAAACAGTATGAAGCAAAAAAAGAAAAAGAAAGAATTACCAAGAAGCCAAAAGTCAAACAATTTTTAGAGCACTTAGAGCTGATGATCATTTGGGTCCACAGTTGAAATGGAAGAGTTGCACGATATACACAGAGCCTTGAGTAGAGTCTCAACAGAGAAGGCTTAACTTGTGCTAGACTAGAGAGTATTCTATACTCCCCTCATATACACAAAACTGTTAAAAGTATTGGAAAAAGAGTTGAAATTATGGTTCTGAGATTAAGAGCACTGGATGTTTTCCCAGAGGACACAGGTCCAATTTTCCATATCCACATGCTGACCCATCACTGTCTGTAATCCAGTTTCAGGGATCCAATGCTCGCTCTGGCCTCCGTGGACACCAAGCACAGAAATGGTGCACAAACATGCATGCAAACAAAACACCCATATACGTAGATTTTAAAAATCTTTTTAAGAACAAAAAAGGATAGAAAGGACCAATATTACCCACAAGTAACTTGACTGACAATCAGAACAAAGTCTAAAAATAATGTTTAAAATTGTAACAAAACTAAGCACTCAATAAAAATTTCACAAAGCCTAGAACAATTAAATAAAATTGTTCTAGGTAAATAAAATGGTTCTAGGTGAACAAAATACTCTAGGACTGTGACTCATGAGAAAGAGAAAAAAAAATTAATCAACATAAATAGATATTACAGAATTAGATGATAATACAAGTGAAAACAGCTATTTTCAGTACTCAATGTGTTCAAAGACTTAAAGGAAATCATAAGCACAATGACAAGAGAGATGTAATGTGTAAAGTCAGGACTTGTGTCCATTTGGATAGACACAAAAGCATAGCATCCATAACAAAAACCTGCTGTGGGACAATGGTCTTTTATCCTGTAACTAGTATTTTAAATAAACACTGATTGGCCAATAGCCAGGCAGAAAGTATAGGCGGGGCAACCAGGCAGGAAGTAGAGGTCATACAAGGAGAACAGGAGAATTCTGGGAAGAGGAAAGAGTCAGTCTGAAGTCGTCACAGAGGAAGCCGGACACAGAGCAAACAAGATGCTACTGCCTTGCCGAAAAAGGTACCAAGCCACGTGGCTAACACAGACAAGAATTATGGGCTAATATAAGTTATAAGAGTTAATAAAAAACCAGAGCTACTAGGCCAACCAGTTTATGATTAATGTAGACCACAGTGTGTTTCATTGGGACTGAACAGCTGAGAAATCAGGAGGGACAGAAACATCAATCAACAACACTAGACCAGATTAAAAAATAAATCATATTTGCAGAAATATAAGGAATTTGAAAATATGGCATTAAAACATATGCTGATGAAATGCAAACAGATAACTGAAAAGGAAAACAAATAAAAATACGGTCACCAAGGGTCAGATGAACTGTTCCAACCTCTGTGATTGTGGGAAACCAAACTGAGAGGGGAGAACACTGAAAAAATAATGGCTAAAAGATGTTTGTTGTTTTGGTTTTTATGGGGTATTTTGTTTGCTTCTCAATTTTGATTAAAGTTGCAAATGTACAAATCCTTATAAACAGACATAGTTAAAATAATAGCATACATCTTGTCATAAACTATGGACACTAAAGATCAATTAAAAATTGATCTTTAACACATATTTAAAGTGTCAGGGGTGGAGAATTTAATCTGGAATTATATGCTGGGCAAATAAAAACTAATCCAATTTGGTACTATAAAGTCTATACTGAAAGAAACTGCTAACTATCAGAAGTTCTTTAGACAGAAGAAAAATGATTCAAACTGGAAACTTCGACCTAGAAGAATGAAGAATTTTAAAAATAATACGTATTTTAGTAAATGACTTTTTTAGTTTTTAGGATTTTTTTATAAGTTGCCTGATTATAGAAAAAAATCATTAACAATGTACTGTAGGGTTTACAGTATATAGCAAAATAAAATGATGGGGTCATAGCATAAAGAAGGTGTTGACAGTGAAGGACAGTGTTGAAGTTCTTCCCATCACACATGAATAAAAGATAAACTTGAATAAGTTAAAGGTGCATAATATAAACCTTTGAACAACTACTGAAAATTTGACAATAATGATAGTTAATACAAAAATAGGAAGTGAACAAAACAATTGTATCAAAATAAGTGGAATACTGAAGACACTGAAGCCAAGAAAAAAATCAAAAAAATTAAGGGAAAGCAACAAAGAATATATAAAATTTGAACGAATGTTTTTATAAAAACATAGCATCAATAATTTCATTAAATATAAATTGTCTAAACCATTCAACTGAAAGGCAAAGATGTTCCAAGTTAATTTTTTGAAGATTCAGCTATATGCTATCTATAAGAGGATAAGAAACCAACTTGAAATATAAACACACATACAATCTGAAAGTAAAGAAATACACAAATGTACAAAACATTTGTAAATAAGAAAGCTATAGTAAGTGCTTCATATTATGTAAAACATACTTTCAACAAGTCGTATTATTAGCAGGAATAAAGAAGAACATTTCATTATGAGTAAGAAATCTATTTATCTAGATGGCTTTACAACTGATTGAAACAAGTAGAAAATCAACAATGCGTCATTTTGCAGGACAAGCATTTAGGAACTATAAACAAGGCAAACTGATTTGCGAATATAATCCACTTGAATTTAGAAGAATATATGGTGTGTAAAGTTGACAATCACTTTGATATATTCCTAGAAAAATTGCATAGATTTCCAAAATGCTCATGATCACTCCAAACCCAAGGTGAATGAAGTGTGCTGGGGTAGAGTTATGAATGCAGACAGTAGTCTTAGTTAATCAGATAATTTCAAGATTTAAAAATATAATTAAGCACATTACTAGGACCCCTTCCAGGGCCTAATTTGATGGCTACGGTATCTCCTAAGAAAAAAAGTCTCCAGGAATTCCTCTGAAGAATTATCTTGTTTGAACTAACTAAAATGGGAAGATTCACACAAAAGATGGATGGCTCTATTCCTTGGACTGGGAACGCGATGTGCATAAAAAGAGAAAGCTAACTCAGCACCAGCATTCATTGTTCTCTTCTTGATAGTGAATGCAATGTGACCAGATGCTTCAAGGTCCTGCTGCCTTGACATCCTGACACAATGAAGGACACTTAGAACTGTAAACCAAAACAAACCCTGACTCCCTTAAGTTAATTTGTCAGACTATCACAAGAAGAAAAGGAACTAAGATAATAGTCATATACTTACATATGTAAATGTCTACCTGAATGTACTGCAGAGCTCAAAACATCCAGCCTGCTCAGTCTTTCAGTTCCCTCAATTACTATATAAATAGGGAAAGCCCAAATGTTAAGGTCCTTCCATAACCAAAATGTAGCCGAATTCAGAGATATCTAAAATTAACCACATCGCCGTAGTTTCATATCAGAAATCTAAATCTTCTCAACCAAACCATTACAATTAGCTTCCTATTCAAGGTCCCTCTAATTATATTTGTTTAGCAGGTTTCTACTAGGGATCTTTGTCCTATTTAACTTGAATGAAATGTCTTAAAGGAACCCCAGGAGCTTTAAAACTTAGGGAAGATGATACACATACACACCTATATACACACATACACATAATTAAAAATAAATGATTTTTTTAAGCTCAAAGTTGGTTACACATGGTATTAGAACACCCAAACAAAAACAATTGAATGAGTTCTTAAAAAGAAAATTAAGACCAAGGAATACAATATTTTACCCATGTTTCTGGCCAAGCAAACAGCAAGAAAAAACTTGAATCAAAACAAGAATGGGAGAAATGCACTGAGGGCAGTGTGGTGTGTATGTTGTGAAAAGGAAGGGTAGGAAATCTCACTAAAGGAGTGAGATCACAGAGGACTTCCTACCTCAGGCTGTGCAGTTAAAACACAGTAAGTGCTGGGTGGATCACTGAAGAGAATTAAGCAAGCAGGTCCACAAGCAGACTTCCCCTTAGAACATTCATCCTGGAGCAATGTTGGGTGTTAAATGAATAACAAATCTCCTCACAGACAAAGTAGCTCAATTGCAACAGTAAGTGGGAACTGTAAACAGTGTGGTAACAAAGAATCTACTTTCTCCTTTGAAAAAATACTTTCCAACCACAAATAGAACAAGAAATAGATACATCATTTCAAAAAAACTGGTTATATAACAACAGTGGAGAGTATTCTCCCAGATGCATGATTGTCTAGGTCTTTCCACGTAGACAGCTAACCAGAAACATATCACAGAGGAACCATTGAGTGATATGGCCCCAAATAAGGGGTGTTCCCTATGAGGACCTATACCATGTCTTTTTCTGTCCCACCAGCTAGCTCCAAAGTACTGAATGACATGGAGACTTCTTATTAATTATCAAAGCTCAGCCTATAGCTTAAGCTTGTTCGTAACTAGCTCTTATAACCTAAATTAACTTATGTTTTTATTAATCTACTTTCTATCATATGGCTTTTATTTCTATCCCATTCTGTGTGTATGACCATTCCCCATTTGGCTGGCTTCTCTTGCCGGCCTCAAATACCTTCCCTTCCTCTCTTTGTCTGGAAGTCCTGCCTATCTCTCCTACCTAGCTATTGGCTATTCAGCTTTTTATTATACTAATCACAACAATACAGCCTCACACAGTGTACAAATATTCTACAGTGCTCCCCCTTTTTGTTTAAATAAAAAAAGTTTTAATTCTAACAGTAAAATACATACAATAAGAACAATTATCAAGTAAGGATTACATTTACAATGTTCAGTTCATTTATATTTGGCAAATTTAAAGAAATTATTCTATTATCTATTATATCCTGATGAATCTAATGTTTTATATCTAAACAATTTTTATCATAACTTGTATTACCATCCTAAAAAATATCCTTTTTGGCATTAAGTCATTTTTTTAGATAGATAATTTAAGCTTTTATGTCCCTTAACCTTTATAAACTTTAAATATCATATGTGAGCTTCTTTTCTGAATTTGTTAACAAGGAAAACTGTAACTATAACTATCTCATCTTCAACCCCTTCAGAGACCCCAGAAGTATATGATATTCCATTAATAAACAGGAAGTGAAGAGCAAGAAACTTCCAAAGCTATAGAAATGACAAAGACATCTGTCTGTCTGGACAATCACCCAAGGTTCCTTTGCAATGTTGGAATATCCATCTTCAGCCTACAGGCCTAGAATATCTGACGGACTTTTCAGTAAAAGAGGAATTTTGAAGGACTATCCTACTTCATTTTGGCAAAGTTCAACAGTTGCCTTCTTTTGTGCCCTGCTCATTCAATTTGGACAGCATACTGTCAGCAGTCAAGGCAAGGGAAGTTTCTTGCTCAGTGGCTAATTTTGCCACAACAGAAGCAAATTCCATATGGAGGTTCTTCAATGCCCATCATCCTTTTTTGAAGTAAGTTGGTGCTGCCAGGAGCAGGTGTATATCAATTTCATGAAAAGTCTTATGTTATTAAAACATTTTAAATTCCATATTCTGTAGGTCTCTGAAGTGTTTGAAGACCATCTATATATTTAAAATGTGTCTCTGTTTGAACTTGAAAGCATACCTAACGACTATAAGTTTGAATGTTATGATAACTAATGACTAACATGTCTTTATTATCCTAAATAGCTTTCAAGGACTAAAACTTTACATTATTACATTTTTAAATGAGCAACATAAGTGCAATACCTTAAACAGTATAGAGACTTATATACTGTATAACAAAAATGAACTTAAATTTGTATCAATATATAAGAATCAATACCCATGTAAAGTTTTTGAGATTAGTAGTCGCTTTTTAGTCCAAAAGTAGATTTAATAGTCTACCCTTTTATCCTATCCTTTCCACATCCCCTTTTTTTCTTTTCAGAAAGAGATCCTAGAATCCAGCTTCCCTTGCTTAGTTTTTTTTTCCTGACCATGACTAATAACAACTTGTAACTAACTCCCCCCAAATGATGAGAAATATCTATAATTCACTGAATGATCAAAATCCACCCATCCCACCTCTTGGGAATATGATTATTATGTTCACTAGACTGCTTCCTTTTGTCTGGGAGGGTTATCACATCTTAATGGAACCCTGAGAAAACTGGAATAATGGTCAAGTCCTGAAAGAGCTAACTATATTATTTTTGTGCTTAGTCTCTGTGTGATGGAAAAGTACAGAACTTATCTGAATTTTTGGCTGGATAGTCTGTAAGGCTGGACCATCTCAGTTAATATCTTTGAAGTAGTTCTAATGTGGCAGAATTCTGAAGCAACTGTAATAGAGACACTCTGAGAGGCTAAATAACCTGGGCTACTTATTTCGATTGGAGTCTGGACCCTGTTTTTCTGAAAACACACAAACTTTTAAAGGTAACATACATATCTGCATTAACACAAGTATAAAATGTGCAATACATACAAGTCAGCTAAAGATGATTTTTTGCGTGTGTGTTTGAGGACATAACAAGTCATCTGTCAATTTTATATGTCTGTTTAGAATATATGACCAAATTGTCATAAGGACCCTGTAGCCAATAAGATATATAATGTCTCATTGATTCTCAGCACTGTTACCATGTCAAGGGATCGGCATATATGTGACCTGTTCTGTGGTCCTTCCTGCTTTCTTCCCTCATGCCTGTAGCCAAGATCCTCAGGAGATTCGCACCTGGTCAAATCTTATCTTTATTAAATTTGAAGAAATCCATAGCTTTTCTTTTACTGCAGAAACAAAAGTACAACTTCTACATCACAACCCATTTTCTGACTTCCATTCTGAAGTTGAGAGATTCTTAAAATATATAGGTTGGTTTAATTTAGCAGTGCCCGTTAACCAATGCCTCTCAGCAGGTATTGGTTTTTGTTCATTAGCTTTTTAAAAAATTCAAAATTAACAAAGCATCATATAAGATCCAAACTCCCTATATTATATTTCCCATCCTTAAGTGGTTTACCTTTTATATTATTTTACTCTCTCTTTAAAGACTTTATTTTTAACTATTTATTCTAACTATTTATTTTTCTATGATTGTCTCTTCTATTTTCTTTTCTTTATTTCTTTATTTAGCACATAATCGCTTTTTAAAAGCATATTTTTCCTTTTTAGAGGTTTTCTGTGTCTGAATCTGGCTTTCTGTATGTCTGAAACATTCTCTGACCACATCAGTCAAATCTTAATCTGCTAGTTTCCCACTGTGTAGTTCCACTCTATGGATCACTGGCTGCTGACTCTGCTGCTCTAGGGTCTGCAGACAGCGGCAGGATCCATACCTAAGTCTAATCATCACAGTAGCACCTAATGTCCAGCTCTGGGAAGCTGCTATGTCCACAATGCAGCAGGCCTTTTTCAGGTTCCAGTAGAGTACAGGCTTCTCAAGTGCTTGGCTGTATTTAAGAGGCAGCACCTCTGTACACAGCAAGCACCCAGCCTGCCTGAGAGACCCAGGTCGCCTGGCAGTCACATTTGAATCCATGTTCAGTTATTTTTTTCTACAGATTTTTTTAGGCCCTATATGGATTTACGTACCAGAAATTGGGTACCATTTGTAAAGTATCTTTCTCTGTCCCACCAGCCAGTTCCCATATAATGACACAGAGATTTCTTATTAATTATGAAATCTCAGCCTATAGTTTAGGCTTGCTCTTAACTATCTTTTATAACTTAAATTAACCCATATTTTTATTAATCTATGTTCTACCATGTGCCCATTCTGTGCATCTGACTTGTTCTGCATAAGGCTGGCTTCTCTTCTCTTCTGTGCCTCAGTTATCTCCTCTTCCTCTCTCTGGACAGAAATCCTAACTATCTCTCCTGCCTAGTTATTGATTGTTCAGCTTTTTATTACAACAAATCATAGCAACACATCTTTACACAGTGTACAAATATCCCACAACTGGGCAACCCAATAGCAGTTCATTTGTCACAACATCAAGTTATTTTGTTATCTCGATACCCCAAAGTCACTGTGGGTCAGGAAGGAAATGAATCAGACTCTTCTTGTGGAGGTACCTGCAGGGATGGTGCTCCAGATCAGAGAGAAGAAGATAGAAATCCCAAGGCCAAATCCAGGAACTACCAATAAGCACTGATGCTCAGAGAGAGAAATAAAATCAATACAAGAAACGAAAATAGAAAATCAGTCCAAATTTTATCTTAACCTCTTTCTGCTCCTGAAAGACCAGTGGACAGAAAACGCATAGATAGACTGGAATAACCTAAATGACAGAATTATTCAGGCAATATTATTATATAATTGACAGGTATCTAGTTACATGCCATAAAATATTTAGGTTTTTTTAACACTAGTAGTGCATCTCAAATATCATCTTTATATTATGTCATTAGGAAAACCTTAACGAAATTTTAAAAATAGAAGTAGTAAATTTGATAATCTCTTGCCAAAAGCAGTAAAGCCAAAAACATACCTAGACTAGAAACTGTAACACTTGTATGTTCAGTGTGCAGGAAGAGGGTGTAGTGGCCTGTAGTAAAAAAGCATGGAGAGATAACCCATTGGCAGACCTCTGCTGATTTGAGATATCTGAGGAAGATATGTGTGCTTTGAGAAATCAGTAGATGACAAAATCATTTTAACATGCAAAGTAGAAGACCAAAATACCCAGCACAAGGCTCTTTGTTCAATCCCTGCAGTGTGGAGAGATGCAGGGTGGGGAGAGGAAGGAAGGCTGGAAGGAAAGAAGAAAAGTCTAAAGACAGCATTTGAGAAAAAAAAAGTTCATTTTCCATCAATTTCAGAACACTGAGATGACTCTATCCAGATAAGTCTCAGAACAGAGATGGAACAAGGGGGCATATTTGCAAACACTGACTTAGTGACTGTGATGAGATAATACTCTAAAGAGACCCTTTGAAGGAGGATGCAAGGGAGTCTGGATTTCACAGACTTTTTAAAGTGGGTGACACCATATTGTATACATGTATCAAAATGTCACGCTATATTTTATAAATATGTATAGTTATAAAGTGGTACAAATTAATTTTTAGTTAATAAGGATTTGAGAACACACAAAAGAAAAATGTGCAGGGAAAAGCTTTAAGAAAGGCTACCCCAAAGTATGTTGCTCCTTGTCACATTAATTATATTTGTAATTATGGTTTTTACAGCCACACTTCCTGCTACGCTCTCAGCTGCATGAGAGTAGGATCCGTGTCTATGGTGCTCACAGCTTTATCACTGAGTGTGAGCCATCAATATTAGCATCAAGAATGAATAAAAAATGAATTGATCCATTTGAGCCCCCTTTGTTACAACCCCCATTTGCTATTCTGCTGCTGGATATGGCCTATTTTAGCCCCCTTTATATTACGCACTCAGCCTCTCTCTTTGGTTAGCTCTTTTGTTTGTTCTGTGAGAAACCTGTAAGAGGCTGTGGATTCTGTAAGAAGCACAAAATATCATTATTACATGACAGTGATAAGAATTAAAGTCATATCAAATCATCCCTTATAGAATACGGGTATCAACAATAACAGGACAATAAGCACCTTTTTAGGAATTTTCACACTATACCATACTTAGAAAATAATGAAAGCATACTATGGAGAACAGAGATCCCTATAATATGCACTGGGTTTGAGAAGCCAGCCGAGGACTGGTAGACTCACATACATAGGTAGGCTTGTAAACCACTTGTAGAGCACAGACTGGTACGTGCCCTTTAAGATCTGCCCTTCATTTCTAAACTTACAAAACTTAACAGCTACACTTACGAGTACACGCTGATACTGTTTATTGTTAGAGTGCAGCACAGAGGGACAGACTGTCAAAGTTTGAACCTGACTGTCAACAGGAAGGTGATCTTGGGTGCATTACTGAATACCTTTTTCACTTAGATAACAAAATGTTGACTCCCTACTCCATGCAGTTGTTATAGAAATTAAATGACCATGTTCCAGGTGTTTAGATCAATGTAAGAAAATAAGGTGATCTCATTCAGTCAGTCACTTAGAAAGAAAGATGTCATCTCACAGTGTCCTACCAGGTACTGGAACACAACATTTTGCTCTAAGTGTGCATGGTATCTCATCTTTCACAATGAATGTGTACAAAATTTTGATTGGTGTGGTTTACAACTGGGGAAATGCTAGATCAGTTGTGAAGAAAGCGATGGAAAGGAAATATATAATGAATAAATAAAAATTTACTATAATCTTCATACTAATTATGTTCATGAATCTAATATATAATTCTACAATTATGTAGGAAGGAAGCTGGTCATTAATTCTCTGCTCAACAAAATTGTGACTCATAAAGACTTGAAGAATGTGCTTTGATGATACAGACACTGCTCAATTACTACTACAGATTTTAATAGAGTTTTTTGTCTCTACTGCCTTATTCTTAAGTCTATAACTTACAAATTAAATAACCTAAAATTCAACAAAATACCAATAAGGTCCATCAAACTCAGATGGTAGCTAATAATCACTCAAGTAACCCAGACAGACCCTAAAAGAGTCTGTATTCAGGATCTAAAGGAAAAGGAAAAAGAAAGCTCTCAGATTAAGATTGATTGTGTAGCTGTATCCTTTGTATACAACAATTTGATACAGGACCAAGGATAGTCCTAAAAAAAATCTTAAGACAAAGGAAGAAATCAACAACCTAGATAAAGTCAGAGAGGGCAGTGGACTGAACACATGCCAATAAAAACTAAATTAGGACCCTATGCCAACACATGCCTAAGGACTAAATTAGGACCCTATGTCAAATACCCTTCAGAATTGTCTTTTTGGAGAACAACTAAGCTCAGGAACCCAGCTTCTGTTGCGTAGTCTGAGCAGAGAGAACTCATCTAGAAAATCCTACCTATGACCATTACACTGAAATCTTATTAATTTTTGTTGATGGTGTCATAAGATTAAAGCCCATGGTGTTCATATGAACACGTGTAAAATGTTAATTATTTTTTCTGGAGCAAGTATACAATAGTCTTTTTAAGGTGACATTTTAGTGCTAATGGGTAAGTTTTAGCTCTCCTCTTATTTAAATGAAAATAAAAGTACATGGAAAATAATAAGGAAGAAAATTTCTTGAAAGGATACCTAGGGAGTTATGCAAAAAAGGGACAAAAGTAGTTATGACTTATTGAAAAAGTGCATCTATCATGTTGGAGGAGGAAATGAAGGAAAGGTAGTTAAAAGAAATTTTAGGGAGAAAATCAATAATTTTGGGAGACCATATGCAGGTCACTAAGACCTCATATACAGTCAAACTAATAAGGAGCCAAGAAAGCTTGGATCTTTGCCATGACCACAATGGGGTGAGCCAAGAACATCCCAGAGTAAAACCAAGACAGAATTATGCATGCATCCCTCCTAATTCCTAGCTGATGCACTAGCCCAAACTAATTACAACGTAATGAAAAAATTCACTAGCAGATGAATAACCTTCCTTACCCTCAACCTCAAATTCGCTCCCTCTGCAGTCCTTCCTAGTTCAGAAAAAGAGCTGTTCTGTTCTTCCCCAGATGTGCAGACCAAATACTTACAGTCAGACTTTATCCCTCCCATTCTTTTATACCCCAGTATCTAATTCAAAGAACCGTATATTCACCTTCAAACTACATCCACAACCCTGCCTCTTCTTGTTGCTTCCTCTGGAAACCTGGTCAACATCCATATCTTATGAACACGTCTTTCTACTGTATTTCTCCCATCCCTGCCACCTTCCTGATCTACTCTCAACACAGCAGGAAAAGTAACACTGATAACACTTAACGCAGAGCGTGACTTTCCAGGTGAAATTTTCTAAGGTTCCTATGCTTCCCTAAAATGTGTAGGGTGTGTGTGCGTGTGTGTGCGTGTGTGTGTTTAAGGCCTCACTGTATAGTCCTGGCTAGCCTAAAAATTGTTTCGTAGACCATGTTGGCCTCGAACTTAGAGAGATCCACCTACCTCTGCCTCCCAAGTGCTGGGATTTAAGGCATGTGCCACCATGTACAGTTGCCAAATTCTTGCAATGACCTGGCTGGCCCATGCCATGGTGCACCACTTTGCCATCACTATCTCTGTTCCCATTACTTTCTTTTGGGTTCAGTATTTACCCCCACAGTGGCCTCTTTGTCTCATAAACACAAAGGATGGTCTCATAGGTCAAATCCCCCAGTACTATTAATCCCAGGCTTTCATTTTCTGTTCTTCAAAATGCTTGTTCATCTCTAACAAAAGGGTTTTTGTCTTCTGTCTTTTCCTTAAAATGCAAGTGTCATGTGTCATTTGTCATCCATTTACTAGCATAATTCAAGCAAAATATTTTGAATGGTGTCATATAAATCCAATGCTCAAAATATTCGTTAAACGAAAGAGGTAATCTGTAATAACATGCCAGGAAATGTGTGGAGCAGCAATTTCTCACTTGCAGCACTGTATGAGAATAAATTGAGGTGTTATTTGCAAACTGAGATGTAGAAGGACGTGGCTTTAATTCCACACAGGTGTACCTGTTGTGGATAAACTAACAGAGGAGATAATCAGTGTAAGTAGATTCAACTGCTAAAATCCCACATAGCCATTACTCACTAGAAACCTGAATCTCTGAACACCAGAATGTATAATACCGCAGGAGAATCTGTTGCTATTCCCTGTGTAGGAATACATGTCACTCAATACCCGGACAATTCAAGAGCTAGGCCTTGGAGGAAAACACATGGCAGAGATATTCTACCTCATTAGACCTATAGGTACCCAAGTTCCAGCCTCTGCCTCAGTTTAAGAATTTGCAGATAAAATGAAAAGGAGATGGAGAGCAATTTCCCCAACAGGACAGGCTTTAAGGGCCCAAGACATGGCACTGTTTCTTGAAAAGATGGTGGTAGGTGACTTTTGTTTAAAAAAAAACAAAAACAAAAAACCTGTGTCTTTAGCGCCACTCAGCCACCTAGTGATGTCAGAAGCCAGAAATCAAAGAAAATATTATAATTTGAAAGGTTTTAACTCTGCTGGGTGGGATAGGTAAATCAAATCAAAAAGCACCATGGAAATATGGCTTGGTTCAGAGGAATGTAGAGTATTTTAAATTTCTCCCTCAAAAAAGCGTGAAGTTTATCCACAGTGAAATTTGGAGCGACTTTCACTTGCTGGTGTTTCCCCCAGACATTATCATGTTGTGTAATTCTACTCAAAGCCTCTGAGAAGTGATATAAGTGGGCCTGAGTGGATATCAAGATAAAACAGGGGCTGAATTCCTGTTCTTCATTTATTATTGTGGAGATTCACCACTGAACGAAAGAAAATGAAATAATAAAGCAAGGACAAGACTGTTCCTAGGTATGGTGAAGAAAAAAGTTTACTGCAAATAAAAGGGAGAACAGTGGACATGACCTGAGTCTGGTGAGGAGAGGGGAGAGAGAAGAGAGAGGTGAGAAAGGGGAACCAGATGCAGCAACCAAGAGGATAAAAGGTTTAAAGAGGGGGTAACCAGAATGGCTGGATTACAAAGGGAAGAGCCTCTGGAGAAAGCACCTGGGCTGGAGAACTCAGGGTAGAGGGTGGGGTATACCAGCCCTACCCTGGAACAGGCAAGGACTGGAGGGGCTTTGGAGAACCTGGCTGGCCAGGTCTGCTTTGATATGTTAAACATGCGCCTTGACCATTTGTCCCAGGGTTTGAGACTAACCAACCACTACTCAGCTTACCCAGGAAGACATCTAAAGAAATCTAATGGTACACTAGGGGCAGGAACCTCTTTCAAATGATGTAATCTCACCTGCTACGAGTTTTAGTTTAAAAATCACAAAACAAAGGGCAAGGTTAACATGTCGAGGAGACAACACATCCTTTATGCTTCCACATAAGGAAATTCCACTAGAGTCATGTGCTTCATATCTTTCAAATAGATGAATACGGAAGTAAGACGAAGTAGAATTGTCCTATCTGTTAAGACCTGTACCTGCAGATCAGGAGTATCCAGTCTACCTTCTCTACCACGGCGAGGAGGCGGCTGATACGCGACAGGAGCATCTGCAGGCAGCTCGACCTCAGAAGTAACAAAGTCCCTTTGTCCATTGCTCTGTGTTAATTAGATTGTCCTGAAATTAAGGAATATGTTGATTGTTCAAATCTATCTCTCAGGTGATCATCAATTTAATAGGAAGAATACATTACAGTCATAACAACCAATGATGTTATTGACTACAACCAGTATAATTAGCAAGGTAAATACTGCTCACTCCAGTGGTTCTCCCCCAACCTCACCCTGGTCCCTGTATGTGAGACACTTAAATGTAACTGGGCGCTCAACATGACTGCTCATGTCCCTGGCAGGTGTCCTATATCCAGATCATCCCAAACCTCACTTTTAATCTTTTAACTTGATTTCTCTGTCTCTCCTCTCTCAGCCGGTGATCGTTTTATCCTTCCAGGTCTTTAGGCAATAATGAGAGTACCGAGTTCCCTCAATTTCTCTCACACGACCATTTCCACACAAAACATTCTCAGCTCTGTCTCTGGCCTATCCAGACAGAGCACGCCCGCATGGTGTCCTCAACACGTACCACCCTTCACGGACATTAGATACCACCACAGTCCTCCAGTATGTCTGCGGTGAGCCACAGCAGTGAGTCGAATAATATAATCCCCAATTCACATGCACCACCTGCCTCAGTGTGCGTTCATTTGAGAATCGTCCATAGATGTAATTAACTGTGATCTGGTCATAACCCAATGGCTAGTGCCCCTCTAAGCAAAGCAACCAGAGAAATATAGGCAGCGATACAGGAAGATGGCACATGGTGGTGGAAACAGAATAAAGTGGGACATCTGCAAGCCAGCGACACCAAGGCTTGAGAGCAGCCGGCTGAAGCTGGGGAGAGGCAGCAAAGCACCCTCCCCGAAGCTCTCAGAGGAAACATAGCCCGGTTGACATTTTGATTTCAGACCCCAAGCCTCTACTGGGCTAAGAGAATAAATCTCTGGTGTTTTCAGCCAGTTTGTGGTTCTTTGCTAGGGCACTCCTAGGAAGGTGCTCTGCTCTCCCCATCTGCCACCATAGTAGTTTCAGCTCAGCATCCAGTGTGGCCTTTAATGTGTGGCCTTAGGTCGCTGTCTAAGCCGACCCCTAATGACTTTCACTTTCACTTGATAAAAACAAGGACTCACGGTGCTTCCTGAACACCAGGTACTTTGCTCACTCTTCCCTTTTACTCTCCCTCCACCCAGCTTATTTCATCCCAGTCTTTTTGCTCATCCCCAAATACACCAGGTGTGATCCCAGATTAGGGACTTTGTTCTAGCTGTACCTCCAAGGGAATATGCTTCTCTGACCTCTGCCTCAACTCTGACACCCTACAAGATGCCCACTATTCCCCTGAACACTACAGCCTTTACCCTACCCCCAAAATCCTTCACTTGCTTTTCTTCTCCTCTCTCTATACACTGGAGTCATGCCAGATGCTGTGTGTGCTGAACTTACTAAAAACGTTTAATTTTTCTCACCTTCTTTATTCTATATGCTCTGAGTGGCTTTCCTACCAGAGAATGTAACCCTGGAGCCATGCTGAGCATGACCCATACTGAGCAGATATTACTGAATTAATAAATGATTGAACAAAATGTCAACTTTGGTTTCTTCAATGGAACAGGAAAGGTAAGTTGAAGAGAGGAGGATAGATAAGGGCTACACAGACAGACAATAAACAAACACATAACACAGATAAGTAAGTAAATAAATAAATGGTTTGTATGGGGAGCTTGGGAGATAGCTGAATTATTAAAGTACTTGCCTTGTAAATTAATTTCCTAGTAATTAATTCAGGATTAAACTCGAGTTTAATCCCTTAAGTCCAGGTTTAAAAAGTTGGGCATAGTAGTACATCCTTATAACTCCAGTTCTGGGGATATAGTGACAGGTACTGATCCCTAGGACTCATTAGCCAGTCATCCTAGCCTACCATGGAAATTTCCAGGCCAGTAAGAAAATAAGGGGGATGGAAAATAAGGGGGACAGAATCTGGGAAACAACATGTGAGGTTTATCTCTGGTTTCATGAAAACATAAACATGTATATGTGCATATACACAAATGTGCGCACACACACTTGCACATACACACACACATACACATGACTCCTGCCATAGCTATCTCATAAGAAAGCCTAGACATCAGCTTACACAGGACAGTTGGGCAAATTTCTTGAGCACCACCTCCTTGGATGGGCAGAGCAGACATAGCGTGACAGTAATGGCTTGGAATTCAATATGTCCTTCATAGATTTCCTACTCAAAGGCTAACCCAGTTCTTGCCCTAAAATTTCTTGTTGAGTCTGAAGTTGACTCCAACAAATCTACACTCTTGAAAACAAGGAGAGTCTTTGCCCAGCAAAGACTGCAGCCCAGCTGTTGGGCAGGTCCTTTTGCTTTACAACTTTCTTATGCTCTTAAAAAAAAAAAAGGAAAAAACCAACCAAACAAAACAAAACACATGGGTTTGTCTGGCAGATGCTAAGCAACAGCTTCTGCTTCATGAACCTCAAATGCACTGGTGCAAATTAAAACATGAAAGGTAGTCCGTGTCTTTACAGCCTCCGTCACCACCATGCTGGCCCCCTGGGTCCATGGATGGCCACTTCAGAGTTTCCTAGGGCTGGTGTGTTTACTTAGTGCCGGGAATGCGATTGCGTAAATTAAGAGTTCTGACACAAACACCCCATTAGCTCACTCTAAATCGCATGATCACTAATCTCTCATAATTTACTGTGCATGGATGCTATAGCGCTTCTTGAAGTGCCAAAACAAACTGTCAACAGCTTCGAAATACAGCAGCCGTCAATCTGCTCAGAGCAGGGTCCTGGATCTTCCTCTCATTACCAGTAGGCAGGAAAAAGCCTCTTCACTTCTTATATATTCATTCCCAGACCTTACTGCTCTCTCCAAACACTCGTTCAAACTGCTTCTCCTTCCAAAATGACATTTGGGCCACAACTGGTCACCTAACCACATCCAGCAATTTCCCCCTTGACACATCCTTCATAGAAAGTATTTTGAAGAAATTTCTGATGTTTAAAATTGCAGGCCTCTCTTAGGAGCAATTCCCTTATGAAACTAGATTAAGGCTACGGTATGGAAATATGAACTACTCAAATGATTAAGCAATAACCCGTGAATAGCCCTGGCAAGTGGCTTACTGAAATTTGATTTCAGTAAAAAGTGGCTTACATTTGAAATTTGATTTGCATGGCTTAATTTCTCTTCTATTTAGCAATGAGGATTTGTGGGTCTCAGAGCTGTTAGAACAGCCCTCTCCTCTACCCTCCTAAACTACCCTCTGGATGAACGATTTGAGAATACGGCACACTAAACTACACCAGGAAGTTAGCATCACGGTGTAGTACAGCTGTGTTTCCCCCGACCTACAAGTGCTGCAGGAGTCCAGGGCAAGCAGGCCAGACCCCTGCAAACAAATGCCCCAGACATCAGGGAACTCCAGGGTTCCAGAGTTTTCCTTTTCCTTTACTTCCATTTACTTTTATTTTTCTTTACTTTCTAGATTTTCCTGTAGTCAGAGTCAAGGTTCATCAAAAAACATGTGCAGCTTTTACCATTTGGAAGGCAGAATTAGAGGTGCGGTATGTCATCTGATTTGCGGGAAATTTTCCTCTAAAATGATGGCATAGCCCAAGCCGCCATAGCCTCGATTCAGCTTCTGTAGAAATAAAATTTACCTATAGTATGGCAGGATGAGATAGAGCCATGCAAATCTTGATACATTTTGAATATAACCATTTTATAGTTAACTTTACATTTTATTCTGTGTCTCTTAAAAATACTTTAGCCAGAATGCAGATAAAGTTCAATGGTAGTGTTTGCCTCATGTGAGGCCTTAAGTTCAGTCTGTGTTGTTACAAAAAGTGCTTCCCCTATCCTTATTAACTGTTTCCCTTGCAGACAACCATGGAAAATGCAAATGATTTTTTACATATTGTTAACATCTATATACTACTTGTACTCTGAATAGTTGTACTTTACTAAAAAATATTTTCTAAAAAGAAGTGCCTTGCTAGTAGCTTTCCAATAATGGAAAGTTCTATTATGGACTCTTGCCTAGAGGCAGATCTATCATGAGGGTAAAAAAAAGAATCCTTTATAGCAAAGAGGATGTTTTACAAATTTTAAAAAATGCTACTGAATCTAATTTGTATCTCTATGTATAGTTTATGAATTAAATTTGAGGTATAACATTAAACTTTTAGCTTGGGATTTTACTGATTTTCCTCTAGAAATAAAGTATATTTCTCAGAGTATCATGCATTAATGATAATGTACACACGCACACACAAATGCATGCACACATGCACACACACACACACACGCATGCACGCATTCAGCCGCAGACACCAAGGCTCTCAGCACATTCTGTCCCCTCCTTTCTTTGGCATCCATCCTCCATCCCAGTCTTTTTCATCTCCTCACTATGCAGGTTGTTTAAACCTGTAAGCCTCTAGTGGTATCCACCACTTTCTCTCATACTTTGTCTCATAATTCCTAAGATCCAATCCAGAATTAAGGAGCCTGTAAAATTACTGATTGCTTATACTTGCAAGTAGAAGAAAAGTAAAGTGTGCAAAGATTACAATAATTACACCAATAATGTATAGTCCATGGAATTAGCAAATTGTTAGAACTATAAAAGTTTTGATTAGTTTCCCCTCAGTGTGTGTGTGTGTTTATATGAATATGTGTACATGCTTTTGTGTGTGTGCATCTGTCTGTCTGTCTGTCTTACTGTGTGGCTCTGGTTGGTCTGTAACTCTCCACATAGACCAGTCT
Source organism: Ondatra zibethicus (assembly GCA_004026605.1). Classification (NCBI taxonomy): domain Eukaryota; kingdom Metazoa; phylum Chordata; class Mammalia; order Rodentia; family Cricetidae; genus Ondatra; species Ondatra zibethicus. The sequence continues at coordinate 237,373 of PVIU01000809.1, forward strand.
GGCCTCAAACTTGAACTCACAAAGATCTCTTGCCTCTGCTCCATATTCCACTGCTGTTATAGTCATGCATCACAATAGCTGGATGGCTAAGAATGTGTTTTGAGAGGAAGTATAGATAAGGCAGGGAATCTAAGAATTCTCTTTTGAAGAAGTTAAATTGGAAATGAACAGAAAGAAAATAATTTCTTCTTTCAGTGGTTGTAGAATACACCTGTAAGCCCAGAAGTTGCAGAACACATTTATAAGCCCGGGGGTTGTAGAATACACCTATAAGTCCAGCAGTTACAAAATACATCTATAAGCCCAGGGATTGTAGAACAGACCTATAAGCCCAGGGTTGTAGAATACACCTATAAAGTCCAGGGGTTGTAGAATACACCTATAAGCCTAGGGGTTGTAGAATGCACCTATAAAGTTCAGGAGCTGTAGAATACACCTATAAGCCCAGGTGTTGTAGAGTACACCTATAAGCCCAGGAGTTGTAGAGTACACCTATAAGCCCAACAGTTGTAGAATACACCTATAGGTCCAGCAGTTGTAGAATACACCTATAGGTCCAGCAGTTGTAGAATACACCTATAGGCCTAGCAGTTGGTGAAACTAGCTCGTGGGCATGGAACCGCCCATGCATCAACCACTAACAAAATGCACAATATCCAGAAAAAACAAGTGGGATACAAGAAATAAGACTGTCAAATCTTGCCAAGACAGCATAAGATGGTTTTCAAAAATTTCCTGCCTCTGAAAATGGTCTGTCAGTTACTATAGGCCTTAGCCAAAATTGGCACTTCAACGTGTGCTTATTAAACCCACATAAAACCTGAGAGGGCTTAGGAAGGAATTCTAGATACTAAAAAACAAAGTTTAGCCACATTTTCCCCCAAATGGGCTCTGCTTGCTGGTGGCAGGCTGCAGTTCCTTAAGCTAGGTTTTCCTGATTCAGCAGTGGCAAAAAAAAAAAAAAAAAAAAAAAAAAAAAAAAAAAAAAAAAAAAAAAAAAAAAAAAAAAAAAAAAAAAAAAAAAAGTGTTGCTTCAAAATGGCAGTATCCTGGTTTACCAGCATGAAAAGCTCTAAATCTTTCAGGAAGTCTGGCTATAGAGCATTTAAATGGGTTCTGTGAGCAAAGTGCTACAACTTGCTTAATGGCAACATAGACCTGCTATAAAGCTAAAAATGGGGCAATGTCCATGGCTCTCAGAGGCAGCAAACAGCTCCGCCATGCTGGACTAGGTGGAGCAAGCAGGCAGTGCTGTTGGCCCTAGCCATACCCACTTAACATTTGAAGAAGCAGTCCTGGTCAGAAAACAATTACAGATACACAATAAAGACAGATTCAGATGAAAAAGACCTCTAAATGGGTAACAGTGTGATTTAAAAATATACGTAGGCTTGGGAGAGAGAATAAAGAGTATAGAGAGTTATAAAAATTAGTAAATGGTTTTTTAAAAAATAAAACAAAGTTTTTAAAAAGACAGATTAAAAGAAGTAAAGAAAAATAAGCCACATAAAGATAGAATATATACAGAGAGTCTGTATTATGTATATTATTGTGTTTTCTTTGAATTTTTTGACTGTGAAGGAGCTAAGTACAGAGAGACATTTCATTGCATAGACTGCTAAACTAAACCAACATATATGTTTTAAAGGTTTCTTGGCTTTAAAATTTGAGTCTAAGGATAGGTTGCTTTGGAAAAGAGGTTCTTCTTTTGTTTCCACAGATGAGAACCTGTGGAGCTCTTCCAGACTAATATGATTTGATGGAACAAGACCCCCTGAAAGGTCACCATGAACACCCACAAAAATTACTTCATCCAACAAAAAGCAGGAAGCAGTTTGGAGAGAACTTCACCCAAATTCCCTAAATGATTGTTGACAAATGTTTGTTTACATATAAAGGGGGATATGATATAGATATGAATACTTTGCATTGGTATGGATCTTGGTTTATTGACACAAATTTAAGGTAAATTTTGTTATATGTATATTTATGCTCTTGACTAAGGTATTGTGTTTGTGCAGCTCATTTAAAAATGTAATGTATAATTAAGAAATATAGGTTAATAGATAAACATCTATAATAGTCAAGTATATAGTCATGTTAGTTAGGTTTTCTAACATGTTTTAATAACTTAGGACTTTTCAGGACAATGAGACATATCTGCTCCTAGCAGCAACAATCTACTTCAAGAAGATGATGGGCATTAAAGAGGTTCCTTATGGAGTTTGTTAGCCATTTGGTCAAGAAACTGCTCTTGCCTGGACTGCTTGATGCCATACTGTATGAACTGGACATGCAGGACCCACAAAGAAATGACTGCCAAACTTGGCTAAAGGTGAGATAGTGCCTTCGGGATTTCTGCTACATGAAAGAGTCTGCCAGACATTCTGCAGGACACAAAAGAAAGCAACTGATGGACTTTGCTATTATAAGGCAGAACAGATCTTCAAATTTCCTGCTTCGTGAAAAAGTCTGCTGGATACTATGGGCCTACAGGCTGAAGATGGATGCCTCAGCAGTACAGAAGAACTTTGGGTGACTATACAGGCAGTAAGATGTCTCTGTCATTTCTAGAAGTTGCTTACAATGTACTTTCTGTTTACTTAGGTAATAGTATGTCCTTCTAGAGTCTTTGATGAAGTTAAAGAATAGAGAGTTATATATATAGTTTTTGTTAGTTATTATAAAAGATAAAGTAAATATAAATATTATAATTAATTCTTGCTTGATACCTGTTTTGTTATATGTAATTTTACTATGTTAAAGTTAAAACCTTCCTTTTTATTTAAACAGAAAAAGGGGAGGTGATGTGGGATTCCTCTATGTATGCTGTGAATACCATTGATTATTAAAGAATCTGTCATGAGCCTGGCAGGGCAGAATAGAGGTAGGCGGGGGAAAGTAAGCTGAATGCTGGGAGAAAGAAGACGGAGTCAGGGAGAAGTCATGTAGCCCTGCAAGAGACAGGCCCCGGACAGAACCTTGCTAGTAAGCCACAGCCACATGGCAATACACAGACTAATAGAAATGGGTTAAATTAAGAAGTAAGAGCTAGTCAATAAGAAGCTAGAGCTAAGGTCAAGCAGTGATTTAATTAATCCAGTTTCTGAGTGGTTATTTTTGGGCTGAGCAGTCAGGAACAAACAAGAGGCCTCCTACAATGGGCAGGGGGCATCCTTGGGCTTTGTAGTCTGGCTCTATCTATTTCCTGTTCTTGCCCTCCTTTCTGAGTTTGGATACAATGTGACCAGCGAGCCTCCTGCTCTTCCTGCTATGTCTTCCTCATCATTATAACTGTGAGCTAAAATAAACACTTTCTCCTTTAAGTTACTTTTTTAAGGGTATTTTTCATCCCAGCAACAAGAAAGTAAATGAGAAAGACAGAAGGTGAAGCGCTAGATCAGAGCATCCTGGAGCCATGATGTGTGTAAGCCAGAACAAGTGCTGGTGGGTTCTGAACAGACTAAACACAGGACAGGAAATCAAATGACTGGAAGACTGAGAACACTTTTAAATGCCAGAACTGCTAGGCCTTCGGGGATTAAGCTCATATTCTGTTGTCTTGGAGCATTTTAAAACCAAGAAGCAATATTTGTTTGAGAAGAGTAGCTCTTACTAGCCATTCCCATAAAACACAAGGTCCAAATTCCTCCTCAGCACTGTTTCCAAGCTCCAAAAGCCTTTGCTTCTCTTTGATGAACAAGATCTAATGGCTAGTTCCTTTTATGCTATAGTCACCAGACAAAAAGGGTGATTTCAGTCTGGACAAACACACTTTTTCAGCTAAATTGAAACAGAACAAGGCTCAAAGGGACCATTATCCACTGCTGTGCTTGTTCTGTTAATTGTAATTAAAGTTAGCATGAACTACAACAGGTAATATGCACATTACAAATATTAACTCACTTTATTTCTCAAGTCTGTAGTGTCAATGTTTTCTCTTTCACACATGAAAAAAAACTTTTAAAAAATAATTAACTTTAGTTAGTTGTAACGCAACTAAGTAATAAAGTAAGAGCATTAAACCACTTTTTAGAGTGCCTCTTATATAAAATATGTTTTTATTGAGCATCTACTATGTACCAGTTATTGATCCTTTAATACTGATACTATATAATACTTTAATAGCCCCATTTTAATGCTGGAACAACTAAGAGAAAAGACCAATAATTTACCAAAAGTCACACTCACAGACAAGAAAATAGAAGAGGCTTGATCTAAACTGAAGCCTGAACTTTCAGCAAGCTCCTGATACTTCTTTCAGACTGCAGTAACTCTGAACAGTGTAGAGGGACCAATATCTGAAGCCCATGGGCCTTCACTTCCAGCATCCCTCCCCATCTCAGTCCTATTCTCCATCACTCATTAGCACACCCAGCTACTTCCAGGCTGAAGCTCCTCCTCAGCCCCTTGATGTGATTATTTATCCGCTGCAAGCACTATACGCAGCACTGATATGGAATTAGCTACACTTGGGACCACATTTCAATCTACTGAAATCTTTCCAAACGCCCTAGGACTTAAGCTCCTACTTTTAAGTCTCGCATCATTAATGATGGGAGTTTCAATGTAAACAGTTTGAGTGACTAAGAAATCGTTAGAGCAAATGCTCAGACTCCGACTACCAGAGCAGACTTGGGCTCTACTAAGAATAGTTCCAATCACAGCCTAAGAGTATCCCTAGAGAATCAAGGATGGGACATGTAATAAGGCAGTTTAAGATGCTCAATTTTTGAGACTCAACTTATTTATCTCGTCCATGTTCCAAATTTAACTTCTGGTTTTAATTTAAAATCACCATAAACTATTTATAACTTATCAGTAAAATGTACATTTACAGAAAGTCATTCCTAGGTCACAGGAGAATTCTTTGGTTTTGTTTTAGAGAGAGAAGAAATGAGTCCAGAACGTCAATGTTAAAGTCTGTTAAATATGAGCACATGTCTCTCCATCCCAGAATCCCAAAGTGAGAGTATTCATTCTCCCCTCCATTTGTATATTTTATAGCAGATCCAAGTTTGGGTTAAGTTTTCGCAAAGACTTACTGGCTTTCATAGACTTTGTCTGGTGGTCAAGTTACATCCTTACTGGAACTTGAATGTGAATCACTTCCCATCCGTGGCCTGCAGTCAACTGCTGTCTTCAAAAAAGCTATGTGAAATAGTGAAATTTTAAACTTGAACTCGGTATATGACTAGTTGTGAAATAAAGTTTCTTGATCATTCTTGTTTATCCTGAAACTGACAGACAGGTGTGTAGTATTCTTCCAGAGGCTTCCAATGAGGTCAGAGAGAAAATACAATATACATTCCACAAACACTGAACAGTGGATTCTGGTCACAGACAGCTGTTCTCAATTTCTAAAACCAAAATCCTACAGTCAAGATCACAGAGCTGTGGCTTTTAAATTCAGAAACGGATTAAGATGAGAAGCCCAAGTCAGGGGAGCAGAGCCCAGCACAGCTCAGCCTTACCACCGTCAATTTTTTTCTAGCTGGTGACACAGGTTTTACAACGTTTTTTAATTGTTCATTTAGATAGCAGCAAACAAGGTGGGTAAGAAGTGTGTATTATAAATGGACAATTTCTGGGACCACATGTGACAAGCATTGCTAAAAAACAAAACAGAAAGAGGAAATTCTGAAATAAGCATAACAAAATTATTTCTAGCCCAAATAAATTATATAGACTGTTAGGTAACAGAGGCATTAACAATATACTAATATTGTTTATTAATACTGTATACTAATGCCTCAGTATCACCCAGACAGGATCAATGTTAGGATGATCAAATCCAAAGTTGCTCGAGTCCCCTATATAAAAGTGTATTGTATTTACATATAGAATATGTGATATTCTACATATCAATATATATACTATATATACTAAATATATAATAGATCTATATTTATATTTAGTACTATAATACAATTTAGCAATATAAATATATATTTATAACATGTCTATATATAATATGTAGGGTATATATACTTATATGTCTACATATAATATGTCTATATATGTGTTATATATACATATAAATATTCTATATATGTGTTATATATAGACATATTATATGTAAACATATATTATAAGTATATATATTCTTACATAGATATACTCTTACACACATAAACACACACATACACACACACACACACACACACACACATATATATATATTACATTTTAAATCCTTTCTGGGTTACTTATAACAACTGATACAATGTAAATGCTATGCAAATAATTGCTATAATGCATTGTTTAGGGAAGAGTGACATAAATAGTCTGAATGAATTAACACTGACAAATTTAACTTTCCAAATATTTTGAAACCACCCTTGGCTGAGAGTGGAGAAATACATTTTCTGTCCAAATGTCATGTCTTAAACTATTATATTATATGTCATATCAATGTCCTCCAAGACACATAATCTACAGATGTAACTGTAATTACAAAACCAATATTAGAACACCACCAAAACAAAACAAAAACCAGAAGCAACTGGGAGAACAAAGAGACAAAGTGTCCCAACTAGGTTTGGAACAGGGTCCTCTGAAGAGACCCAAGGGTAAGAGAGTGGCAAGCCATGCCACAGGGTAGAAGAGTCACAGAGCACCTGCCCCAGACACTTTGTGACATGCTGGCAAAAAATTAAAAAGAAAAGGAATAAGAGAAAAAGAAAAAGCCGCCTGAATTGCATTCCCAGATCTGGAACCTACTTTGCGTATGTGGTGAGAATCAGTACACAGACATCAGGGTGGAAAAGAATCAACTTGTCCTCTGTTCGTTTCATTGCCACATCTTACCCCTGGGCACACAGTTTACGATCCATGCCACGGAGGTCATTTACCTTGGAAGATGGGAGCTAACTTGTACGTTTCTTCTCCCTGCAGAGGGCAAAGCCCATTCCCTCATTTGGATTATTCTATCATCTCTCCATGTAATGGAATTGTCAAGCTGGCAAGGTGGATGAACCCCTTTGCCTGAAGTGATTGTGGCATCACAACACAGAGGCTCTCTGATTTCCTAGCAGCAGACATTTGCTGTTAGCCACGCTCTGCCCATCCCAAAACAGCATGAGATCCAAAGAACAAATAGGGCTGAAGGAATTAGATTCCTATCACATTTTATGTTCCAAGACAATTAGGTTGGGATCCTCCAATATAAATACACATCTTATTAAACTGGAAACAGAGCCCTGATCATGATTCCTGGGCCCCAGTATGACAACAAGGATTATATGTTCCTGTCTGTGAGAGAAATAAAAAAAATGATTACAAAAAAAATCTATAAACATTGCAAAACATTCTTTTGGCCTGAAGCAGGAACTCAAATAATGAAGATTTATTTGGGAGCACTGAGGCTGGCATATTCAATATTTATTTGTTTCTGCATCCATCTTTTAGAGAATGTTAGAAAGCAAACTATGAATATCACTCACTGCTAAATTCCTGTCCTCTTTTCCCTATCCAGGAGAAGTAATAGCAAAATTACCTTTCAGTCTAGTGCAGGGCGAGAGTCACAGAGTATGATCCAGCTACTTTTCTGCTCACTTGAGGCTGGAATAGAGAAGATAAGAAGACAGTATATCTCTATGATTTTAAGTGACAACGTAGATAAGAGCATATGATTTTGACACTTACTCAGTCTACTGTGTGGCCAAATAATTGAAAAACACTGCTGCCATGCTGTGACTTTCTTCTAGACAGCCCCTGAGGCACTGATAAAGACCGTGACCCTTTTTCTAAGTTTCCTGGAAATCTTTCCACTATATCTGCTTCATTTTAAAGAGTGTGACCACATTTTATATCTTTACTTCCTTTCCAACAGTTTTTGCCCTTCAAACCCCTAACACAAATCAACTCCTTAAAAATAAGTTTAATAGGCACTTTGTGCAAAGCCTGTGTCTCAGCGCCAGGAAGCAGGAAAGCAACTGCCTGAAGCCAGCTGTCCTGTGGACTTGTAGATCCTGATTTTGCTTAAACCTTGAAAGAGCTCAACCATCCCTAAGATTGGTCATTTCTCAGATGGAGTCTTTTGAATTTCTATATTTCACATATGTTGTTTTTCCTGAAGCTGGGACAATGTGTGAAAATACCAATAATAAACAATTGTTGTTGCTGTTGTTGTTATTGTTGTTGCTTTTGGCAGGAGAAGGTAAAGACACAGAAAAGGAAAACCTATTCTTAGATGATCTCCAGGACAGCTCTGCATGCCTCAGAAAAGCCCCCCAGACTATGGCACTGTGTTCCATCACTTCTGATTCAGTAAAGATGAGATGAACATCTTACAATGGGTAGCTTCTAGAACCATTCCAAACAGGGGCCAGAGAAATGACTCAGCAGTTAAGAGTGAGTTCTGCCCTGGAAGGGGACCTGAGTTCAGTTCAGAGCACCATGTCAGATGGTTCACAACTGCCTGCAACTCCAGTCCCAGGGTATGCAACACCTTCTCCTGTCCTCTGCAGATACCTGCTCTCATGTACAAATAACCCATGCAGCCATACAGTCATACAATTAACTAAAATTAAAGCAAATCTTAAGGGAAAGAATCATTTCAAACAAACAGGTTTTTAAACGCAGCACATAGCCAAAGCAACTCAACTGAAAAGGCTATGGTACTCAGTGTGTTGGGGTTGCAAGGCACACAAGGACGATTTTGATCCCCTGCTGGAAATAAACATCTCCCCTTGAGAAGAGATGTAGTACCCTCTCCTGCTCCTCAATAATCTGATTTGGCAATAGGCTCTATCTAAAGCAGGAGCACAAATCTGAGACTGTATTGATTTGGGAACTTCCTCTCAAAGAAACCCCCTCTATACATGAGGATGGCTTTTCTTCCTTCGTGGATTCTTAAGGACTGACTATTCTTCACTGTTAGGAGTACCAGCCTCCAACAGCCAGAAGCTGTCAGTTATAGCTCTTCAGCCCAATGGAAGTCTAAGGTTTTATATCCTCAAGCTGCTCACGGAGGCAGTGACGACACGGGAACACTGTCATGTACTCACTAATTCAGTCCCTACTGTGTGCTGGGAGCTGTATGCCACCTTATATTAGACTCACTACATAGGAAAGACGGATCGATGTGCAGCACTGCCGTCAAATGGAGCAAGACATTCAGGCCCGGTGTTGCACAGTAAGTTGGCTATAGGTAATAACAGTATGCTGCGCAGCTCACAAAACAGACCTTGAAAGCTTCTACCATAAAGGAAATGGAAAATCCAGGGCTGGAAAGATGGCTCAGTGGATAAAACGCCTGCTGAATAAACATGAGTACCTGAACTGAATCCCAGGGATGATGATACAGGCCTTTTAAGGTGGGGGAGGTGGAAGCAGGTGAAGCCCCCAGGGCTCAAGAGATGCCTGGCCAGTGTAATCAATCAGTGAGCACTTGAGTCAATGGGAGATGCTAAGCCAAAAAAATAAGGTGGATAGGGATCGAGAAAGATACCTAACATTGACCTCTGACCTTCACGTGTACACTCATGGGCCCACACATGCGTATAACACACACCTTTGTTAGCACACGCAAAAATGAAATCAATAGAGTTCCAGCACTCAGAAGACAAGAGGACCAGGAGTTCACAAACAGTATCATGTAACCTGAGCTCCGTAAGACCGTCCCTTAAAAAGCGTGTTTTTACAAAGAAAAATGAAAAATATTTGAGAAAATAGGCATGTTCACCCTGGCTTGAACATTATAACAATGCATATATAAATAAATTGATATATGCTATAGCATTGATGGTAATATAAATGCTGTTTAAGTTGTTTATATCAGTTAAAAATACATTTAAAAGCCAAGCATGGTACTGAATTCACATACTTGGGAAGCTGAGGGAGGAAGGTTGCCAAGAGTTTGAGGACTGGGCTTAGTAGACAGAATCTGTCTCCAAAAGATCATTTTTAATAAACTTAAAAATGAACATTAACAACTAATATTAAGTAAGCCTCTTCACTCACATTACCCAACTCCAGGCTGTTACCCATTCCCCAAACAAGGTTCCTTCAATTTATTTCCTTGCTATTCTCTATACTCCATTTTCTATAATTTGGCCAAATTTTTATGTATAAATTTTAATATATATTAATTATTAATATATTTTATGTTTATATTTAATTATAATTACATAATTTAATTTATATTTAATATAATTTAATATGCTATTAATTATTAATATGTTTAATATAATTTAATGTGTTATTAATTATTAATATATTTAGTATATTCGTGTGTAAATTAGGCTGTGTTATCCTCTAACTCTAAATCAGTGATTCTCAACCCCAGGCAATGATTTGCCAAGGACATTTGACTGTCTAAAGACAGTTTTAATTGCCAGGATTAGGAGTGAGGGCTGCTGGCATATACTGGGTAGAGGCCAGAGATGATGATGAGCATCCTGCAATGCATGCCATGGCCTCTGCAGTGGAGAATTGTCTGCTCCTGATGGTGGTGCTGATGTTGTACTCCTTGTGCTAAATCAAAGCCCTTGACCGAATCTGTAAGCTCGCATGTTCTCTTCACCACTCTCAGCATAGCGGTGTCCATCTCAGCAGGCAAATCCAGATCCAAAGGTCGCCACCTCAGACACAATTGCCAAGGTTTCTCAAGTCCAGGCACTGCATTCATACTGTCCTCTTGAGTCTCCATCCTAGCCAAGTACCTGAGACCTTGACATTTCCTTGTTCACTTATAATGTAGGTGCTGGGGGTGGGGAGCGGGGAAGAGTAGCTAGATAGGATGTTTTCTGTTCTCTAACCCGAGAACCCTCCAATCCCCTGCCTTCAGTACTTTCTGGGCCCAGTGAGAAGACCACCTCACAGAAAGAGATGGGGTAAAAAGTAGATTTACAGAGGTGCCAGAAAAGTAAGTATACATGAGTACAAATTGACACATTCAGATTTAGAGAAAGTGGACAGACAACACTTGTTTAGCTCAAAGTACTATTCCAATTTTTTAAACAGATTTGCTCATTTATTCTTTGAAGCTTCCCAATGTCCCCTCCCCTGCAAACTATGCTGTGAGCAGACTTGCTACAGCTCTAGCTTTGGAGCACAGACCTTCTGCCTCAGCTCCACTCTTGTAGCCTCTGTGTCGTATGCAAGACCGAAAACTGTCTGTCTAGGGTTACACAAGGCGAGGAATTCTCTTCAAGCCCTTTCCCCTTTCATCGTTCACATCTTCTCTGAAATTGTGAGGTTGAGAATAGAGAGGGCCAGCAAATGAACAATGAGTGGCAAAGACTTGGGCCCTTTAAAAAATGAATTCATATATAAGGAGATTAAGATGGTTTCTAGGAAACCGTGGAGCAGCGTGTGCTCAAGCCATGAGTAAAGGAATAACGCCTGAAACACAAGTACTCTAGTATGCTTACCCAGTAGCTCGTGCTTTAGAACTGAGTCCTCTCAAATGTCTTTTGAGGTTCTAATGGAATTTCACTAAGTCATCTTTTGCAGATGGGTAGAAATATTTCTGCCCTGCTCTGGCTTGCTGTGAAGCAAACGATCCAACACAAGTTTCACCATATTTGAAGATGCACCAGGATAGTAGCAGGCAAATAAATTTGAGTTCTCCTCTAGGTTCTTGCCTTTCATTTGGAAAAATCATAGAGTGATATTAGGATGCCCCCATTCTGAGATTGAAAACACGTGAATTCATTTGCTAAGGCTCATCATATCCTCTTTTCATATTAACAGGAAGCAGGACTCAAAATCTCTGATCCCTCTGATCTTATTATGACCACAGAAGAAAACCTGGGAAAACAGTGCTTCACCCTGCAGCTGCTAGGCCATGTATTTTATCCTGAAAACACTGACAGCCCATTCTGTTAACCTTTTCAGTCAATGTGTATTGAAGTCACAGTGCTAATGATGGGTAGACATGGCTTCCTCTGAAGGATCTTGTCCCTAAACCTCTCCGTTACATGATCTTGGCCATTTCAGTATTGTACCTGCCTCAGAACCATCTTTTCGTGCCCACAAAGTTTGTAATCTCCTACACTCTCTCTCTCTCTCTCTCTCTCTCTCTCTCTCTCTCTCTCTCTCTCTCTCACACACACACACACACACACACACACACACACACACGCACACCATAAAATGCGACTCATTTATTTAATTTTGATCTATCTGTGAGCACGTGCGTGTGGTGTGTGTGTGTGTGTGTATGTGTGTGTGTGTGTGTGTGTGTGTGTGTGTGTGTGTGTGTGGTGAGTAGTAGTGGTTTTTGGAATATTGAATAGGCAAAAGATAACTCATCTAATTCTCCCATTTAAAATACTACTTCAAATACATAAAATCATTGGAACTTGGTTGGGATACTGGATTGAGGTGGAGGCTCAGCTATGAATCTAGAGTGCTATCTCACTGCTAAATGAATACTTGCACTGACAACTGGTCTCCTGAAACAAAAGTAATCACAAGAGTTAGCAAATGCTTACTGTGTTAAAAGGTTATACTATAAAGATCCACTGTTATGAGCTTTGTAATACATAGGTGCATATGTTTGTGCATATATGTTGATGGGAGAGCAGGATCCCTTGTTCCAGCCACCCAGCTAGCTTACACCCAAAATAATCACACAGAAACTGTATTAATTAAAACACTGCTTGGCCATTAGCTCTAGTCTCCTATTAGCTAACTCTCACATCTTGATTTAACCCATTTCTATTAATCTGTGTTCACCATGAGGTCATGGCTTACCGGGAAAGATTTAGCATGTCTACCTGGTATCTCCATGGCGGATCTCTTTCTCTGCTTTCTTCCTCCTAGAATTCAGTTCTGTCTCCCCGCCTATCTAAGTTCTGTCCTATCACCAGGCCCAAAGCAGTTTCTTTATTGATTAACCAATGAAAGCAGCACATAAATAGAAGGACCTCCTACACCACATATATGTACATATACAACACACATGTGTATGCATATGTCATATAGACATATACTTCACTTTTAAACTTAACAGGCTGATGAGCTATATCCTATACTTTGTATGGGGGGTGCAGAGTGAGTACGTGGGGGTGAATACTGTAGTTGTGGTGTGCATGGGGTGTGTGCGCATGAGCGTATAGGCACACCAAGTGCATATGGATGTAGAGGCCAGGGCAAGCTTCAAATTAATTCCTTCACTATTCTATGCCTATTCCCTGAAGACAGAGTCTCTAACTGAACTGGAAACTGGCTGTTTTGGTTAGTCTGTTTGATTAGCAAGCTTATGGAATTGACCTGTCTGTACCCCCAGCACAGGCCTGATGCCTTTTTATGTAGCTACTGGGTAATTAAACTTGGGGCCATCTTACTCATATGACAAGCACTCTTAGCCATTGCGCCATCTTTCAGCCTACATAATACTTTTTAATGTTAAGCTATTTTTACTCTGTAAAATATTTTCTTCCTGGGGATAGTGGAACTCAGACTCAGAGATGTCAATGTCTAAGTCCTCGGCTCATTTTACAGGAAGAATACCTTCACACAGAAAGGTTTTACTTGGATCTTAGAGATTTTATTCTAAGCCACAGACTCACAGAGAAAATACTGTGACAGAGGAATTTAGTGGGTATAAAAGACAAAGCTTCTACAATAAAAAGGGGGGTCAAGAGGAAGAGATAGAGGAGGACAGACAGTTAATGCCATTTTTTTCTAAAGTATAAATCAAAACAAACTTTTCTTCCCAGACCTTGATTCTTATCAGGTGTTTGGTCACTATCTATTACAGTTGGTTTTATGGTCAACTTGCCAAAAATTAGGATCACTTCAGTAGGGAACCTCGCCTAAAAAACTGTCCTGCTTACCCTTATTGGTGTGGGAGGGCCACGTTAATTGTGTGCTGGACCTTCAAGTAGCAGCACAGTTATAGAAAAGGGGAATTTCAGAAGGGGGTTTAATCTGCCTTTGACTTGGGTGGCCTTTCCTCTGGCTACAGAAGTGATTTGCCCTGATCTTGGTCCACTGCTGATTCCTGATCTGATAGCAGAATCAGCATTTCCTAGTTCTCACAGTTGAACATGGACTCCTGACTCTCCAGGAAATTTCTGGGCTTCTGGTGCCACTTTGGAACTACTGAGTCACCGTGTCTTGTGAGCTGAGTGACACAGGTCACAGACACTTAGGGAGAGACAGATATTCTAGTACTACTTCAACAACTCAGGCACCCAATACTGTGACTCAGGTGTGATTTGGCTATTATCATTTTAAAGTAAACTCACTTTACACACACACACACCTACCCTCTTCATGCTATCCCTCTAGAAAACCTGACTAAAACACCATCACATCACAAGAAAACTAAAACAATCTGCCACTACTAGAAAGTAAATAATGCCAGATCAGATATTTTATTAACATAAAAATGTTAAGAACTCAGAAGTGACATGATTTTTTATATCTAGACAGAAGCCAATGAAGAATTGATGGAGTGAAGAAAATCACAGAAAACAATCACATCTGTGACCTTGACTGTCCCTGAAAGTCTGGAGGCGCCAACGTGGCCTAAAGAGATGACTGCCTTGAACCAACCGAGCTTCCCAGACTTGTCCAAAGTGTTGCATATTCATGATCAAAGCTTTGCAGCAAACTCCGAGGAAGACAGACAAGCTGCCTGCAGCCATAGGTGAGTATCCCAAGGGCTCTAGCTGCTTCTCAACTATCCTGAAGGCTAAGGTCAACTATAGCCTACAACCTGTACCCTCTCCTGCTAGCTCGTGTTCTCTGGAGCAAAGGGTAACAGAGCTTTAAGGAATGAGACCTGACTTCAAATTTCAAAACACGAAGGGAAAATCTTTCATAACATCAAACATAAAAGGCAAATAACCCCACCTCTCATCTATCATTTATATGCACTACCTGATTTTCATCTATACTTACGAGCTTTTTCTCTATCACTTTAGGCCTGAATCTTTCACCTCATAAAGTGGACTGTGTCCCATATGAGGATTTTGTAGTCACATGGAGGGACATTCCTGGGCCAGTCTGAACTCACAGGTAACAGTGAGCGATGAATACACTTGGCTCAGATACACATATCCCATGGCAGGCTTTTTATTTTGCAAGATGTCTGTACTGTTGTGTGAAAATTCCTATCAGACTCCCCAGAGCCTTGAAGAAGATAAAAGATTTTAGCAGCCCTCTACATGAGGCAGTCCGCAGAAATATGGATTCAGCTACAGGAAATAATAGAGACTTGCCATTGTAAACTATTTGTGCCTGGGGCCAACCCACAAAACAATAATAACAGAGATTCTACGTTAGAGCTGGATATTACTGCCCAGGTCAAGCTGCTCCCAGGAGCCCAGCTAGGATTACTTTGGGTGCGTTCTAGAAGGTTGCAGCTGGCCCACGTTTCCTTGTCACACATAACGAACTTTCACTATTTCCTTTAATAATCCTCAATCCCTGCCTTGGAGAGTCAGATAGAATTTATCCTTTCCTAATTTCAGCATTTTATTCCTTCCAATGCCTGTTTCAGACAAAGCTAAAATATAAATAAATAAAAAATCCCATATCCTTATGAAATTACACCTAGATTTTCTTACATAGCTTTTACCTTTCCTTTGATAATGCCAGACACTTTTCTCTGAAACCCTGCCAACTAGCCAAATGCCCTCCGGGAATTCTGAGATCCAAAATAGACACATTGTAATAGAAAAACCAGATGATTGAACCGGGTGCTAGAGCTTAAACCTGGCTCAATTCTACTGTCCACATATTTATTAAGAAGGAAGGGAGGAGTCCACTGCTTTGTCCTGCTTTCTCCATTCAAAAATATCTGAGCAAACATTTCTGCGGCTTCTACTTGTCTCCTGTAAAATGATTCACCTTAAGTCCACTGTAGGAATTCAAACTAGTTTTTCAGTCTTTACCCAGCATGCTCTTTTGTCAGAACAAATGAAGCCCATGGCACCATTTCATCCTTATACGATCCTTTAATTCCACAAACCCATATGCCTTCACATCAATATTAAAGAGTGTGTTCCCAGTGTCAGGAATTGCTCTGAAGAAATTATTTGTCCAGTTGATACAAACCAGATTCTCCTTACACATGGAGAGATGAATTGCAGCCTTTTAGACCTAGCTAAGTGAAGAAAATGCCAGCCTTGCCTACAGTGGCTTCTGTTTGAACTCTACCCCATTATAGTTGTCATCATTGAAGTAGAGTTTATTAATTAGTGTGTAAGTTGCCTGCCCTTGCCCAAAGCTAGAAATGAAGTATCCCCTGAAAGCTGTAAATACCAAAGAAATTATTATGACAGTAAAGGTAAGAGAATGCCTAATCTCATTCAAAATGTTGCTTTAAAAATTCTCTCTCTTCGGGCACATTGAAAGAGAAGTCATATAGACAAGGCCAGTGTCCTTGGGCTATCCATCACCTCTCTTTCCGTTCATACATACAAGAACTGCAGACTAATGGAATCCTACTGTAGAAATCTAACTTTTGCAAGGTGGAGGCAGGTATAAATCAACTACAAGCACCTGAGCTTCAGCCAGGGATAGACAGCTAAATAACGAGACTGTGTGCAAATTGGGAAAATGTCTGTCATCAAAATTTTGCCACACTTTCTATCAGTATTCTGCCAGTGGTCACCACCCAGAGGGGCAGAGGGGAACTCTAAACTCCTCTAGCTCCGAGTGCTACCCGGATCATTAATTTCTTAGTTTTACTCATTTTTATTTACTGTTATTGATGGGTGAGGAAGGGGAAGCTCAGATAAATTCTGTCCAATTTGTCAAAATACATTTTTTCTTTTTCTTTCAACAAAGCTTTTTTCTATGTAAATGAAGATACTTGTTAGATTAAAGTATCTTAATAAACGAAACTATTTCTTTCAAATTGGTTTTGCTTAAAGATCCTGGAGTCCTCTGACAAGCAGGTATCAAGATGGCATTAGAGTTATACAGTCAGTAGCTTCTAAGACCACTCCCGACTGCCCTTTCTTCCTGCCATCAAACTCTTGCATAATCTCCTCTACCTATATTCAGGCTTGCCAAATGACTTTCTTTTGACAAGTAAAATATGAAAAAGTAAATGAGTTTTCACTTCTGTGATTAAACTAGAAAATGTTGAAACCTTGCCAGAAAATGCCTTTTGACTATCGTTGCTAAAGTAGATCACCGTAGGAGAGCCTTGCAGCAAAGGACTAAGCAATGCCTCCGGGTCAAGAGTCAGCAAGCAACTAAGGACCCAGGAAATCAGTGCATAAAAAGCTAAATCCTCTAGGTCCTTCTGCATAAGAGCCTTAGGTGAGACCTAAGAACTAGCTAGTCTTGATTGTCAGCTTAGAAGAGACTCCAAGCAGAGGGATAAAAGCACTGACCAAAAGCAGCTCAGTGAAGAAAGGGTTATTTGCCTTGTAAGTCCCAGTGACTGAAAACGATCACTGGGAAAATCAGGCAAAGAACTCAACAGGAGCAGGGGCAGGAACCATGGAGAAACACTGCCAGGCTCCTCTTCTGCTACCTTTCTTATACCTTCTAAGACCACCTCATCCTGGGTGGCTTTATTCACAGTGGGCCAGGTCTTCCCACACCAGTAACAATCAAGAAAATGTCATACAGACATGCCTAGAAGACAATCTGAGGGAGACATTTTCTCAACTGAACTTTCCTCCTCCCAGGTAACTCTAGTTTGTGTCAACTTGACAAAAAAAAAAAAAACCTGCCACAATTGACCCCTCATTAACTTGACACACAAACACATCACTATTAAACCATAACCTTTCCTTTCTTGTTTATCCCCTACAACTCATATTAATATCACAATATAAGACATGGTTTAGTTATAAAAGTCCCAGTCTTTAAACACCTTAAAATTTCAAAGTCTCTTTAAAATATCCAAAATCTCTGTACTGTTAGTTTCTATGAAATCCAAAATGAGTTGCTTTCTTACTCTAAGAGGAAAGAAACAGGGCACAGTTACAATCAAAGAAAACTCAAGCATGACAGTCTAAATAGCTCAATGCCTAAAGTTTAGGACTCACTTAAGATTTTCTGAACTCCAAAGACCTGGGCATCTCTGCTTACATAACACCTTCAATACTGGTGTAAAAGGTCCTTCTGTCTCTGTGTTGCTTTCATTGGTTAATAAAGAACTGTTTTGAGCCTATGGCAGGGAAGAACAGAACTAGGCGACGAAAGCTAGGCTGTATGCTGGGATGAAGAAGGGGGACACGATAGAGCCACCGAAGTCAGACATGCTGAGTTTTTGCTGGCAGGTCACAACCTCATGGTAATATACAGATTAATAGAAATAGGTTAAATTAAGATGTAAGAGTTAGCCAATAAGAAGTTAGAGCTAATTAATACAGTTTCTGTGTGATTATTTAGGTTCTGGGCATCCAGGACAAACAAGCAGCTCCTCCTCCTACAAATTGGTGCCCAATGTGGGGCCTAAACCCATGACCCAGAGATTAAGTCTCATGCTCTGCCAACTGAGCTAGCCGGGCCAACGTGGAAAACTAAAATGCACTTAAAAACCTGAGCTTAATTCTAGACACAAAAATACAAAGTTTAACACAGCTTCTTGCTGTTTGCTGGTGGCATGTCACAGCTCCTTTAAGAGAGATTTTCCTGACTCAGCTGCCAATAAGTATTTAGAGCTAATGGACCAAGCAGTGGATTTAATTAATACAGTTCCCATGTGATTACTTTGGTTCTGGGCAGCTGGGACAAACAAGCAGCTCCTCCTCCTATACAATACTGGGTTTCCACTGCAACTTAAGTTGCACTTTTAATAATGGCCTCCTAGCTTCTTTGCAGGGACTCCAACCCTGCCTCATAGAGACAAGTCTCCACTACTCTCCATGACCCCTTCATGCCTACAAAAGTAGTGACATATGGGAAACTCTCATACACTTCCTAGTTTCTGCTTCCAGTTTGATGTGCAGCCTGGCCCAGCCCCCAACCTGGACCATAGCTTCTGAAAAAACTGACTCTGAAAAGACATTTCCCAGAAGATTTCATCCCAATAACACCTGTCTCATAAACACGATTCTATAGCCCCATCTAATCAGCATTAATTATCCAAGTAAAGTTTCACTTCAGTGCTGGTCTTTTGGGAATCACTGTTGATTCTTTAGCCCCAGATGACCAGAAACTAAAGATTCTTAATTCAAAGGTATTTGCATGAACAGCCCAAATAGGAGTCATTACTTCCCTCTGAAACTTCTCAAGCCAGGTCTCCATTGTCATTGCTTCTCTCAACACTCTTATCTTCCAAGCTCCCACAGAGGAGACCATTAAGCTGTGAGAACTAATGACTTTTCCATCCCATTTCCAAACATGTCCACACTTCTCACAAAAACAGTATGGTCAGGATTGTCATAGCAATAGCTCACTCTCTGGTACCAATTTCTGCCCAGTTTTCTTCTCTGTTGCTGTGATAAAACACTGACCAAAAGCAATTGGGGAAAGAGAGGGCTTATTGGACTTTCACGGCCAGACCATAGCTGATCCATGAAGGAAGTCAGAGAAATAACTAGGAACAGAAGCAGAAATCATGCAGGAAAGGTGATAACTGTGTGAGTTATAGCCTCACCTTCAGTTTCCTTTCTTATACTCCCAGGACTACCTGCCCAGGGCTGGCATTAGCTACAGTGGGCTGGACCTGCCCACATCAATCAACAACCAAGGTAATGCCACTCTTGTAGAGGCACGTTTTCAAAGTTCCCTCATCCAATGGTGACTCTAGTTTGTGTCAAGCTGACAAATACTAACCAACACACCATAATTATGGTAACTGAGAGGTAATAAAAATTATTGTAAGGTGCTCAATTATAGCAACTGAGAGATGATGAAAATGTATTATAAGATGCTAGGTTATAGAAACTGGGACATGATAAAAAATGTATTGTAAATGCTCGACTTTGTACAGAAAGTGGATAATGTTCTGAGTAGATGTGTGTTTTTGACATAAACACAGTCATGTCAAGAGGTCAAGGCCTCAGTGGCAAGGCTTTTCCCAGATCAGGCACAAAGGAATGACAAACCCTTCCTCTGGTCAAGTGATGTTACAAGTGATTCCCTCTAGCTAAAACCAGTGTGGGAAGAAACTATAAACCACAACTTCCTCTTCCTGGTTAACTTCAACCTAAAACTGTTCCCCTGCAGAGACCTCCTACCTACCTAGACTAGCTAGCCCAATTTCTCCTAGTTCAACTTCACATAATAAACCTACCTTCTCACTCAGTGGGATATAATAAACAAACACACTGAAGTTCCAACATCCTGCTGCAGCTCCATCAGAGCCCACAGCCCACCCAATCCCAGTTTTTCTGTGTGTCTATCTCTTCTCCATCCCCGCATCTCACCAGTCAGGTCAAGTTCAAGACCATGCAGGACCTGGCACAATGGAGAAGATAACTTCTTAATGCATATCTTCTTAAACAATAATACATAACAAATATAATATGTAAATAAATGTATTGGGGAAGGAAATAGTGCTAGAAAGGCTTCTACCTGATGTGAGTCAGGTACCTGATAAAGGAGAAACACAAGAAGAAAATTTTGGCTGGACAAGTATCGGACTATGGTATAAAGCTAAGTGAACAGTCCCAGATCTTATAAGAATGAGCCTTGCCATGCTTACTCACTTGCTGAGAGCACTCTGAAGGATCCAGGGTCTTGGCACAAATGCAATGGTGAATCCCAAGAGGACCAGCTAGAGTTCCACAGTATGAGACATGACTGGTGCATCTCCATGCTAAAGAGAAGCAAGTCAATATTGCAATACTAGAAAAGAAGCAGAAAATATTTTTCTAAAAATGATATTGCTGGGGATGGGAAGATAATTTACCCACTTTAATATTTAATAATTTAATCACTGTACGTGCTTACCTTGTAAGCATGAAGATGAGTTTTCATAACCCATGTAAAATAGCCAGGTGTGGTAGGAAGGATCTTTAATCCCAGTGCTAGGTGGGGGGGCAGGGATGTGAAGACAAGCAAACCCATGTAGTTTGTTGACCAGCAAGTCACAGGCCAATGAGAGACCTATTAATCTCCATCTCTCTCTCTCTCTCTCTCCCTCTCTCTCTCTCTCTCTCTCTCTCTCTCTCTCTTTCTCTCTGTGTGTGTGTCTGTCTGTCTGTCTAAGATTGTGTATGCCTATGAAACAACACCTGAGATCATTCTCTCTGGCCTCCATACATGTGCATATATTATACACATGAGTGCACACACACATGAACACATACACACAAGCACAACCACATGAATCCACATAATACACGCAAGTCATATTGCTTAGGATTTGATTGAAATTTTTTCTTGGATGTTAATTCCATTCTTGGTCAGGTTAACCACAATGGGCAGAAAAGCAGCTGTCCACAAGGGAGGGGGGCATGAGAAGGCCAGAGGGCAAATTCAATCAGTTTCTCTGTGCAGCCTCACAGACACCTCATCTTTTGGAATACCACTCTCAATTATGCAACTCCTACATTATTAAGCAAGGACTGAACATTTACTGCTTCCTTACACAAAGCACCCTTTCTTGAGAAAACAGTCACTACTTAAGAACAAAAGGGGCCAGAACGAAACCATTGTCAGGCATATTTAGACAAATATAATAGTGCCCTCATAATCTGTGACAAGGCTGAAAGAATCCATGTATGTGATGGAGGAAATCCTATCATCACCTTTTCAATTAATTTATAAATATTTATACTTTTAGCTAGAATTGAAGACTTCAATAATATAATTCACAGTCAAATGAAGCTTTAGTCTCAATTGTGCTAGACTGATTGTAGAAGAATGAACAAGAACTTCCAATTAGGTGGATTGGAGTTGAATTATATGAGACTGGGCGCCAACAGGCTGGATGTGTTTCCATGGTAAGGAATGAAGGACATGCCTACACTAAAGTAATAAGCAGTGTTCTCTGGTACATTGGGAAACTCGAGGAGGCTGTTTGCTATATGATGGGGATGCTTTCACGAGCTTAAACTTCTGTATGTATGTATAGATGATATGACTTTAGACAAACAAAGGACAGGTGACAGAGTTGCTCACTAGAGTCAGTGTAAATATATTCCCTGTTATAAATAAGGCCAAAGTGATACAGGAAGGGCCTCTGCCCATGGGAGTCTGTATCAGTGGCTAATAGACAGTCTTATTCCTAAAGGCAAGTAACAATTGGACAGCTAATGGGAAGTTAGCTGAGCTAAGCAATGATGAAAATTTTTAAGCTGGTGAATAGAAGACCTATTTCAAGCATCATATTAAAACATGGTAACCTAATATTAAACTGTCTATACTCAGTTCCCAGAAGCAGAGGCAGTCAGCAGACAAGACAGAATAGCACAGAGACAAGAACACCCAGTATATATTAGGTTGCCCACTAAGGGGCCTGCAGGGGTTTTCTGAGGTTACATGGGAAAAAATACAATACCCAACCAGAGAGTTGGATGTAGTATCAGAATAATACTGACAATACTGTATAATAATACTGACAATGGAAATACAGATTTCCATTGATTGGAATGAGAACATAATTGCTCCATGATGTCTGTGGATCCACTCCTGTTTATTTTCTCAATCAAAGCAAATATATAATCACAATAAATTTGCCTAGCAACTATCAGAGGCTTCACATTCATTTGTTTTGTCTTTAGAAATAGCCATCATGGTGGAAAGGACTGAGAAAAGTTCTTCTAACTGTTCTCCAGAGCCAGCACAGTAAATCAAAAGCTATGCCACATTCTCTTGGAATCATAGATACACTGCTTCCCTTAGAGCCCAAAGAGACATGGCTACTGGTCCCTGCTGTGTTTCCACTCCACAGTCAGGGTAGCCTTCCAAAAAGAGAAAGGAAAGAGTAACTCACGAGACAACTCTGAAGAATGAGAGAGAAGGGTATCTGGGGAAGAAGTACAAGAACACAGATGTGACAGAGGAGACAACCTATGCAAAGCTTTACTTCACGTCCAATGCACACCACATAGAAAACAACAAAGGAGATACTGGCAAGCTCAAGGAGCAAACCAACTCATTGAACGCATCTAAACTACTAGTTTCTGCTTTTTCCAAGCTTGACATCAGCATAATGGATCCATAAACAGAGTGGCCATAATATAAGCCATGCACAACTCCATCACCTGGGCACAAGCGTCAATGGGGGGGGCATAACTCATATTGCTAAAACTCCCAGCGAAATTGTTATCAGTTAACTTTCTGGGGTCCTTTTATGCAACTCAAATAGAAATCATAAGTCAAGGATAAATTCGCCCAGCACTAGTCCTTTGGCAGTTTTCGAAACTCTTCTTGCAATCACGAGTCGTGGCGATAAACAGACCACAAGCAGCGGCAGCAGGTAGTACTTCATCCCACCCCCACCCAGAGCAGCCCTCTCTCAGGACCTTTACCCTGGCAGTGACATGCGTTAAAGCTCCGGTATAAGCCTACTACAGTAGACATATTAGTAAATTTTCATTTGCCGTTTAAGCCTCTTGAAAGTAAACTCCAGAAGTGAGGAGGCCCTCCCACAGCTCAGAATCAAGCACATTGATTTCAAGTAACTTCTCAAACTTTCTGTCCTGGGGCAGGCTGGACCCCTACCCTGTAATAAAGCAGGGAAAACAGCAAGCAGCTAAGGATATTAAAAATACTGTGTCCTTGAAGACATGTTACCATTGTTTATTCCGTGCTCTAAAAATGCCTGCAGTGGAGATAGGAAACTTATAGTCTCTCAACTGGGATTTCCAGTTGACTAACTCAGTGAGGATCGAGAAATGGAATCCATTGGGGAATGAATGTCTGCTGGATGTTATAATCCACCAATTTAATTATATCACCTGTAGTGGTTTAAATGTATGCCCCCCTATAGTCTCACACATTTGAATACTTGGCCCCAGTTGGTGGCACTGTATGAGGAGGTTTCAGAGTTGCGGCCTTGCTGGGGAAAGTAGGACACCATGAGCAGGACTCGAGGGAGTAAAGACTCACACCCCCCTCCTATTCAAGATGTGAGTTCTCAATTGCTCTCCTGCTCCAGCCCAGTTACTGGCTGCCTCTGCTCCACTGTCATGGACTCTAAGCCTCTGAAGTCATAAGCCTCAAATAAACTCTCTTTTCTATAATTTGCTGTGGCCATGATGTCTTATCACAGCGACAGAAAATTAACGAATACATAATGTTTGTTCTATCAGGCTACTATTGAAGGCTGTAAGTGCTTGATTTGATGATGTTTGACTATCTGTTGCTGTCCATCTACTACTTGGTATTTGTTTTTACTTTTGATATGTACTTAATCAACTCACTCATTTAAAACCAAAAGTATGGCTATCATAAGTTATTCTCCAGGATACACAGAAACTAGAATTACTCAGTCCTTGATAGTTGCTAGTGTCACCACTCCCCTACCTATGGTGTCTAAGAACCTTGGTCAATCAGGTTCTGTTGTCATCGCCAATGCCAGTCCACTGTAAACTCTGACCACACTGCCACCCGTTTCTCTGATCCGCCTATAGCTCCACTTCCTGGGTGGCACCTCTTCCTTCATGTTAAACACACTGCTCTATGAAAACTAATCAGGAAAAGAACACTCAAGGGAAAACTTGCCTTGGATCTAATGCTGTTCATTTTCTTTTTTAATTGTTGCCTGCCTTTTAAGCTATGGCTATCCTCCTAGTCAGCAAATGCAACTCTGGCCGCAACACAGCCCTCAGGCACCGACTCTTTCAAAGCTACAAAAGGAACTTATCTGAATCTCTGCCCCTAGAAAGAACTCAAGATTCAAAGGTTGAAGCAGAATTCTGCTCCCCAGAGAGGCTGAATGGCAAGCAGCGTCCAAGCTTACCTCCTCTCCGTCTCCCAAGAGGTCCGAGTGCCTCTCGCCCCTCCTTATAAACCCTTCTCCACCTGGCTCCTCCCTATGTCAGGTCAGCTAGCTGCTGACACAGCCTCCTGACCGCAGATGAAGTTCATTTAATCAGGCACATCTTTGCATCTCTAAACAAATGTTCCAGAGCATAGACAAAATCAACACACCTTAAAATAATATTCTACAACAGCGGTTAACACCAGGGTAGGCAGTGAAGGAAGGTGTTTCCCGGCCAGCTCACGAAGTAAAGCGAACAGCCTGCTTAGATAGCCAAGGAAAGAGATGCTTGCACCAATCAGAGAAGAGCTTTATACAAATGAAGGGTTGTGTTTACACCAATCATGGCATTGCTCCCTTTGCACCACTCACAACAGTACTAGGCCACCAAGGGCATTACATTCATGCCCTCTGACCCGGAGTAAATGGTCATAGGAAAGTTCAAGCTCTTGGGACAGTCATGAATGGAACAGGATCCTCGGCACCCATGCTCCAGTGGCAAGGAGTTCTAGGAGAGACCTGCAGAGCGTTCAAAGTGTGTGGTGTTGAAATAAAGGCAGTGTGTTCAGCTGCTTGACCGACAATCCTTTCTTTAGTCAGTACAAGTGTGCCAGGGAGGGGCGTCACAACCGTCAGAAACCCAGGTCACACCAGACTCTGACATGCCTGCTCATAGGACAACAAACAAACCAGAAGGACCACTTACATCTAGAACTTATTGTTAACAGTACTACTGATTTTAGCAATGTTCAACACCCTACAAGGGCCCCCTGAGGGACAGGTCCTCTTAATTTGTCTCAAAGGGCAAAAAACGGTCTTCGCCTTTGTTTTGGCTCACTTTTTAGAAGCTGAGGACAGCTACAAACTGAAACACGAGTAAGAGAAAAACAACATACATGACCTGAGCACATCGTGTGTTCTATAGAACAGACGTTCTCTAGGCGTCCTGGTTTGTTTTCAGTTGCTGTGATAAGCAATAAAATCCAAACCAACTTGGGAAGGAAAGGGCTCATCGACCTCATATGTCCCAATCAAAATCCATCTCTGAAGTAAATGGTCACAGGAACTCAAACAGGAGCCATTGGTAGCAGCCACGGAGGAACACTGCATACTGGATTGCTCCATGGCTCGCTCAGCCTGTTTTCTTACGTAAGCCAGAAAGACCTTTGCAGAATGGCACTGCCACAGTGACTTGGGCCCTCCCATGTAATAGAAAATGCCCCCACAGACTTGCCTGCAGGCCGATCTGAGGTTGGCATTTTCTCAGGTGAGGTTTCCTTTCCCCCAGATGACTCTGGCTTGAACAAACCTAACAACAAAAATTAGGCAGTGTGCAACTGATTCTCCCATGCGTGTCCCAAGCAACAGCCATTGCAGACACTTTCTGGTATAGCCATGGCTTTGAAGACATTTTGCTTTTCTTCTCTGGCCCTGGGCTTTCTCTGACACCTTTGAAGCACACCCAGCTTTAAGAAGGTAAAGCACAGAAATGGGAAACAAGCATCCCCGTGTAGATCTCACCCAGTCCATTCTCCTCCCTTTTCTTATTTACTGCTGTATTTGCTGAGGTCACTCCCCAAACACAACCTACTTCCAAATCCTCCTGTCGGGTCTTACTTTTGAAACACAAGTCAAAAGCATTGATGGCATAAAACCACAATACTAATGCCTTATGCATGTAAATGAGAATAAAATGCATAACAACAGTATAAGCTTAGGTGGACTTACAGTGGTCTATGAACTTCCTGTTATCCAAGAAAGAATGTAAGTATCAACTAACCTTAGACTTTGATAAGTCAAAATTCTTTACGGTAATCTCTAAAATGTCCATTAAAATTTAATCACTACATGTTTTCACTTGTTCAGGGGCAACAAAATAAATTCATCTCACAGGAGAGAGTGAAATAGTGATCAGAGGAGACGGGGAAATGGAAAAAGACAGGGGTCCAGAGATGTTAAACACTGCATGAAAAAACACAATTGGAAAGGAGAAATGAGTTCTGGCTCATTACAGTACAAAAGAATAATGGCAGCCAACAGCAATTTCTGACATATACATGAGAGAAGATTATGAGGAGTCACGACTCATAGAAATGACAAATGGGAGAGAGACATGCTAATGCTTCTGGCTTAATCATTACACATAGAGTGTATCAAGTTATCACACTGTATCTCATGAATGTATATGAATACTATGTCAACTATAGATGTGTATTTCCTAAGCTAAAATATGAAATATAATCTAATATGGACAGCAAGGATATAAAAGAGACATATGACAAGCAAAAAACTTGAACTTTTTTTAAAACTTAGAATATAGATATATAAGTAATAACATTAAGTGCAAATGATCTTAAAAACAAATTAAATGGCAGAAACAGACTAGGAAAGGAAGATATAGTGATTTGCTCAACACTAAGCATGCTGTCTTTGCCTGGTTTCCCGAGAAGACAAAGCTGAATCAGAAACATGTGCACAGTTCCAACAAGCAGGAATGAAAGGCAAGGAGTGTGATGCAGAGAGGAGAAACAGTAAAGGGTGGGCTAGGAAGACGGAAGACACTGCCATTGTCTTAGGGAAGGGGAAAATTAGTGGTTGTAGAACGCACTCACCATAAAGGTAAAATGTGACAAACTGTCTCATATTAGCACTAAATCTGAAATATTTGTTTACTAAAATGTAGCCTTCAAGAATAAAATAGCAGAGCATGGGGTGAGAAAGGAGACTTTAAACATATACACAGTTGTCAAAAGTTTCATTAAATAACAAACACACTTATACATGTGTATGGAACTCCTTAAAATTAATGAGAAAATAACGACAGCTCAATGCAAACGTAGCCTAGAGAGCTGAAGAAGAGGTTTAGAAGAAACCAAAGGTCAATAACTAATACATTTGACCATTAAAATTAAATCAAAGCACAAGAATTATCAGGAATCAGTGTACTTGTATCTCAGATGTATATTTCTGACAACTCTGAGGTTTGACACACATACAGATCAACAGGAATTCTTTCCTGCTGCCCTTGAAAGTACAGGTTTGTCTGCAACATCACCCACTACAGCTGTAAATCTGCAGTCTTCATTCCCACTCAGGAGAAGCACATGCACATATGGCCCAAAAGACACAGACCAAAAGCATACCAGAGCTGTGTTCACAAATTATGGAATGCAAAAACAAATTATGTTCCAGTGCTGGCTTGACACAGGCCGGAGTCATCTGAAGGGAGGGAACCCCAGCTGAGAAGATACTTCCAGAAGATCAGGCTATAAAACATTTTTTTTAAATTGATGATTGATGGGGAAGAACCCAGCCCATTGTGGGTGGTGCCATCCCTGGCCTGGTGGTCCTGGGTTCTAGAAGAAAGCAAACTGAGCAGGTGATGATAAACAAGTCAGTAAGCAGCACCCCTCCGTGGCCTCCGCTTGAGATCCCGTCCTTCGTCATTTCCTT